>CM076571.1:3353815-3533990 GCA_034641835.2 Pinus albicaulis
TACAAGCCCAACATGATCTTCACCACTATTGACCTGCACTTTTCACATTTTTCAAAAAATGTGTATAGTGCTGGTAGTGCGAACTTTGACAGGAAAATCCACGCTGGTACTCTTTAGGAATTTTCCCCAAAAATGGAGGAGAAGCTTCCCTTACTAGAAGCCTCAAGAATGACGACTTGGTTTCAGTTTGTTAATGATAGGAGTGAGATCTCCCATTCATGGCCATGGATCCTCTTTCCATGGATATTTCCCTAGATGTGGAACTCCTCCCACCCTTTATGGTTCCTCAACTCCCTCTCCTTCCCTATAAATGAAACCCCTACCATAAACTCTTGGTCAGTTTCCATCCTATGAGCTGAAGCATGCCCAATTGTTGGCCATATGTGAAGGAGGAAGTTGTTTGAAGAGTCGAGGCTAGGACTTAGAGTTGTAGAAATTATATGCACTACGCATGCATATGTCCAAGATTCTCCTGATCACACACTATTTGACATCATGCACAATACAGAATCTATTCCACCATTGATCATCACATGCGGAAATTAAATCAATTGCAATGCACACATGAAACAATAAAAATTCACACACATTAACACAGTGATTTAACGGGAAAGCCTAAAGCTAAAAACCCCAACTATATTTATATAATATATGTCATAGAGATCATGTAAAAATCCTCATACAAATCTTCTCACAAGCTCTCAGTACAATCCAATCGCTACACACTAATCAGGCCCGATCTTGCAAATCCATGCACCGATCTTTGCCAGCCTCTAGCCTACCTCTACTACGCAATCCCTATTGAAGAATGGCTCTAAATGACCTTGAATCCATCCTATATTGACTGTGCAATCCTCATTGGCATCTCCATCAATGTGTGGTGCAAACTCATGCAACACTATAGTCACAACTGATAGTCACACTTGCTCTTCACTTACCTCTCCACTGGTCTCCACTGAAACTGTCCATGCACTGTAGTTAACTGATGTATTCTTCAGTTGATTAATGAGTTAATATTTAGTGAATTAATTAATAATTAATTCACACCACTCTCACTAGTGTATCAATCAGTTAGACTAGATACAACTAGCTCAACTGTGTCTAACTGAGTTAAACTGAACACAACTCCACCAACTACTTCTACAACTCCACAAAACTCTGTCACATGAGTTCTAACTGAAGTCCTCCATGCAATAGCTCCAGTAAACCCTTAGGAATAGCGTAATTCCTTCTGTCAGCTCCTGTGCCACATCTGTGCACTTAACTGAAGTGCTCCAAGAGAATAAGATAATGTTTAGAGTCCAAATATTATTAAGAGCCAATAATATTCGACATATCTATTTTTAGACTGGCAATCTAAAAATAGATTCCACCCAATATGTCTAAAAATAGAAATCCATCTATTTTTCCAACTTGACCAGCCATCCACAAATAGCATCCTGCAACTCATAGAATATGATCGACATGTCTAAAAATAGACATTGTGCCAAAAATCACCTGTGTGGGCCCCACCTAGTTTAGGTGATTGTTTTCCAACTAGGATCAAGGATGATGTTTCGGGATGCCTCCTTCACTGTTTCTTGTTGCAATATTCAACACTCCCTCTCAACAAGAAAGGACTGTCTTTGCATGCGACATGCAACTCCATGCATTCGCCCTGCAACCTTTGCAAGCGCCATGCAACTCCATGCATCTGCTCTGCAACTCTTCTGAAACTGAATAGCCTCCAAACAACTGAATCAGTCTAATTCATCTACCATCAAAGTCTTCGACTTCTTCTTAGCTACTGCACATGTCTTCAGGAACCACTGCGCTGTTGAAATTTGCACCCACGCACTCTGCACTTGCTGTCAACTCTGAACCGCGATCCAGTATCCGACACTGTCACTTTGATCTTCCTGCATCAATCCTGTTAGACTCCTATACCAATAGGTGTCATATTTCATGATTGACTTGATGAGCTATGTAATATGTTCATACCTTTTCTTGTTGCAAAGGTTTTCCATATTTTCAAAAAATCAAAAAAAATTAAAATTTTTAAAAAATGTAAAGAGGGTATACCCTAAAAGAAAAATCAAAAGGTGAAAAGAATAAAAATGGCCAAAAAAGTAAAAGAAACTGAACCCCACTAAAAGAAAGGCCAAGGAAAGTGTGCAAGTCTAAATTCTACTACTATTTCATTTTCTGTAATAAGAAATTGTGTGCAGCTTGTTAAACTTTTGCCACAATTTATGAAGAGTCAAATTGTTTAAAGTTGACTCATTCATTTTTCAATTTCATGTTGTAGAATAGAGAATAAAAATCTGGCCAAACAGTTTAATCTTGGCAGATAAGTAGATAGGTAGAGTGAATAAAAGGAGCTCAACAGTTTAATCTGAGCCCTTGGATGTAACAAGGTTAGAATTAGATAGATTTTCATATGTAAAAGTAAAAATGTGATAAGGGTTTTCCAGTCTAAGTGCACCCTAGTAAAGAAGAAAAATGATAGGGTAAAGTAGGTAGGGTAGGTAGATGATGTTGCAGAATTACATGTGACGATCAATGGCTTTAGATGTGTTAAATCTTTTATTTTCATCACAAGTGCAAAGGCAGAAAATACACTGGAAAAATTTCAAAGCAAAGCAAAGTCAGATTATTAACTTCCCCTCTCAGTTTTTCCCTAAACATTTCACTAATTTCCCCTATGTACTAAGGTATTTGAAGATTAAAGGGGCTTAAGGCATTTCCTTGACTTTTGGAGGGACCGGACCCTCGGCCCAATAATTGGAAAAAACCTAAGTATTTAAAATCATTCATCATCACATTCATTTACTTCCAAAAATTCTTTTCCTAAGTAAAATCCCATTTTACTTAGAAAAATCATGAGATATTTCATAAAAAAACCCTCAAAATCACATTTTATCCTAAGTTTAAGTGATGACGTGATTATAATGCAATTTGCTTTTAAAATCTTCACCTTCTTCGTTATATTAATGTATTTTGAGTTTACATTGTCCCCTTGTCATATTAACATTGATTTTATGTATTAACTCTTTATAGAAATAACCTTCTCCTATTATATATAACTCATTTTTATATAATATCCCAAAAAACCCATATATTATAATTTTAACTAAAGTATTTAATCCCCACTTATTCAAATAAAAAACCCACTTTATACCCCCTTTGGTTAAAATATATCATTATATATTAATCCCGCTCCCTATGGTAATTGGATTAATCTAATTTAATTATCATATAATAAAAAAAAATACATTAAAAAATGATTTAAAACATGTTTTATTACGTGTTTTAAAAACAAAAATAACCCATCCCTTGCGTATTTTTCCTCCCCGACCCTTCATCGTATACAGAGGAATTAATTAATACCCACGATTAATTAAGAACCTAACCTGCCATTCAAATCACTCCCAATACGATTAATCAATAATAAAACGCATCGGGCCCGCCCTATTAAATCCCCGTCAAATTCATGTCCCTAACACCGTTCGATCAGCTGCACCTAGATCAACGGCGATTGATAATTTCGCTGGCCAGCCTGATCCGAACAATAACGCGCGGGGAGCCGGTGGTTTTCAAACAGTGCCATGCCACGCGTCATTCGCTCTATGGAATCGCTGCCCATCTGCTCAATACCGCCTTCCCTCAAAATCGGTGCGAGGGAAAACCGCTTACCACCTACCCTTTGTGACGTGTCCACCGTACCTGCTGATGTCATCCATCAAAAACCCACCAACCTTTTGACTTTGTGAATAAAACAAACGTGCTCGCGTGGTTTTCATTATCTCGTGCACTAACCAGTCTCCCATGCAACAAATTTCAAAAATCAACTGTTGAAGTATGTCGACCGTTACCTTGCTAAAGAGAATTGCAGTCAAGTATTCCAAGGTTCTTCTACTATAACCAGTACCTGTTCAAATCACTGTTCATTCAAATCTTACCCGCCAATATCAACCGTTTACCCGTTTAAACACAAACACCCTAGTGTGGCTCATTTTCACCTGATTGTGCAGTAAAACCCTTTGTAACCCAGCTGCACCACCTGAAGCCTCTGTTAACCAATTCGAGCATGGTTTACCTCCCAAAAATCATTCTAGATTCACTCCACAAACCTCTCAAAATCAAATGAAACATTTTCGACCTCCCCTGCAAACCAATGCTTTCTTAACAATTTGTTTTGTTTTACAGGTGATCAGAAGACCACATACTTGGATAAACAATCTTAATACTAGTCATAAGACTTGTTTACTCCAAGAGTGTTATCAAATATATTCAAACAGAAATGGAAGATAAAACATACAGTTGAAAGACAAGCAAAGGAAACAGGATATTAAATGATTTACTGTTGAAACAGACAGTAAAAACCTAAACTACACATTGAAGGTAAAAGGACACAATAAAGAACAGTCAAAGAGTATTAGGGTTAAAGAGTATCAGGATTAAAGAGTATCAGATTGAAGACCAAGTCAAGTAAATCAGCTAGCATGAAGATAAACAGTAGGGAAGACAGTTACAAAACAAAACATACAAGTTCATGACAAAGTGAAGATAGATAAAAAATAGAGCGGTAAAAAGTAAAAAGTAAACAGTAAACAGTAAACAGTGAAAGTAAACATGAATATATTAAGGGTTAAACAAAGATGAAAACACGTTCACCAGCCACAATGAATTTTATCCAAAGTAAAAGTGAAAAACAGTCAAAAGAAGTTTAAGGTTAAAAGATGAAATTAGAGCAAAAATGGTACATTCTTCAGAAATTTCTTGTTTAAGTCATAGTTTTACAGAAACTATTGTGATCAATCCAAGATGAATTTTGAAAAACTGAAGGAGGTTTATGTTCTTAAGAGGACCATCTACGAAAACCTCTCTCACTTTTCTAACAACTATTATGGTTTTGGAAATATTAAACAATGTTGGAAATCACTTTTTTGCAGAAAATACCAGTTAAGTCATCATTTTGCAAAGAATATTGTGGCTAATCTGAAATACATCATACAAAAATGAAGGAGGTTTTTTTTCCCAAGAAACCAATATACAAAAACCTATCTCACTTTTTTCACAGTGTTTTCAGAATGAGAGATACATGCACATCTTTACAGGTTATTTTTCAAACTCTGTAAAACTCTGTTTTACACATATTTTTACAGAGCCTATTGTGCACAGCTGAAGAGGAATTTTAGGAAATTGAAAGAGGTTTATCTCACCAACATGTTAATCCACAATAAAAATTTTCACTTTTTACATATCTATTACGGATTGAGAAATAAAAATATATCATTGGACCCCAAGTTTGCAGAATTGTTGGAGCAGAATGCACAAAGAAAGGAAGCAGTTAGTGACTTGGATGCCTCATCATCAACTAAGAGTTGGATCAAATTCGAATTTTCCTCTTTTTCATCACCTATCCATACAAAATAGTGCCAAATAGATGCATTAGTTTGAGTGTCCTTTACTTAAGTTCTATTTATGTAAAATAGTTGGAGAGATTTGTGAACCAATTTTGATATTTTTTTCAAGATATTTTAGTTTAGAATTTGTATAAATACTCCCTCAATTGGAGTATTGAGGGTGGATTCTTATACTCTGATGTAACATTGAATATTTTGGAATAAAGAGCTTTGGAGAAATTTTTCGTGGCAAAACTGGACAAGGAATTGAGGCAAAAGGCTTTTCTCAGGATTCATGTGTCAAATGAAGGATCAATAAGTCATCTCTATCCCATGTTTTGAAGTTTTATATTTGTTTACAATATCATCTGTGTTTCATTATCTTAATATTTAACGAAAAGGATTAAATCAGAAAGTACTTAGGTGTAATCTGATTTCAGTTGTTATTATTCTAGATGTTTTCTTCTAAACTGGTTTAAACAAGGAATTCTTAATTGCTCCTGTTTGTCTAGTTTATACATCTTTGGTTATTTATTAAAGAATACTTAACTGCTCTTTATTGATAATCAATCTATTTCTTTTCTCTTGAATGTGTTGAAAGATTCTTTATTGCCTTTCATCCGTTTGAATTCCATTCCATTCACTTTAGATCTATAATTGTTTCTAGTTTGATTATCTTGCCCTGATAAACCATCTTTTGTTAAAAAACTTAAGCCAGTGCAGCCAATCCTTTGAATCCATTAGCCCAATGGACTGAAACTATTTGATCTTAATCTCAGCTAAAGAATTCCAACAACCTAAATTCAAACAAAACCCCTGGACTTTATAACTAGCCTAATATCTTCCAAAAACAAAGTTAAATTTTATAGAGAGAGCCCTCTCTGGGTACAGATTGGCTAGATTCTGTACCTAAAAGATTGGTTTGTGGTTACCTCGGACCCCTTTCCTCTTCCAACAACTTCAAGGAAAATCTGAGTGATAACATAGTGGCGACCATACTGGGGATCTGAATAATTTTATTGTTACTATTGTTTATTTTATAAACTATAGACGGAGCCTGAAGTCAGCGAGGTAGCCTTTGAAATTGCTCTTGCTTTGCAATTGCAAAAGTAAATAAATGTTGCTTCAGTCTATCTCCGGTCTAGTTTATGGATTGAACATCTGGTTTCAAATACTTGATCAGTTCCTCTTGTCAAATAAGTCTTTAAGAAAGTTTAAATCTCATATCTAAAGCCTCTTAAAGAAATCATAGAAGTTGTTTTGAAAATTCATTATAAAAAAAAACAACAAAATAATCATAAAATACTCAAAATTTGGTTTCCTGAAGAATTAAATTTTTCTTCATAATTGTTTTATAGGTTTAGATCTGATCTATGATGGTGGACAGGGATCAAACACACAAAGGTTAAAATCATCCACCTGGCGACTCCAAATCAATTTCACAATCAAGACTCCACTGGAGGAATGAACCTCAAAGAAAAATATGGAAAGATCAGGCTTTCAACTTGGATCTTAATCCAAGACATTATGTTCTTTCTCATTAAGAAAGTTTTTCAATGTATATTGTATTTTATAGAAGATCTTAAATTAGTTTTTAGTTATTTTCCTTTGAAGATTGTAAGTAATAATTCTCCTAATCTCTTTGAGCGGCTTTCTTATGAATCTAATGATGATCATTTTCCAATTAAGAAGCCTCAAATAATCAAGACTGATCTTACAATCCCTGTACATATCCCTGTGCCATATAAAGTTCCAGATAGATATAAGCCCCTTATTTTACCTCCTATACTCCATGATTTTCCTAAAAATTACTACAAGTATCTTCCTAGATTTGATGGAGAGAATGGTATCACTGCCCAAAAACATATTCAAGGTTTTGAAAATTATTTGGATTTATTTGAGATTGATGAAGATGATGTTAAAATCAGACTTTTTTCTCTTTCTTTGCAAAATAGAATAAATATTTGGTTCAAAAATCTGTCTAATGCTAGTATCTCAAATTTCCAGCAGTTTATCACACTTTTCCTTGATAGATGGATAATCAAAGTTAATCATTTTGTGATCATGGAAGAATATAATCAATTAAAAAGACATCCAAATGAAACAATACAACAATTTTCTGACAGATTTAATCAAGTTTATTATTCATTGCTAGAAAATATTAGACCTCCTCATGATTTAGCTCTCTTGCATTATCCAAGTGCATTTGATCCAGAAATAGAATTTCGATTAAGAGAAAGAGATCCAAAAACATTTGTACAGATGCAGAACATGGCAGTTGATGTAGAAATTAATCTGCAAATCAAACAGGAAAAGTTGAAAGCGGAAGAAGAGGAAAATAAAAATATTGCAGAGGTAAAACTCAACCTTTTGGTAAGAAAACTAGATGCAATAACACAGGAGATCACTATGAAAGATGAATTTTTTATTCAAAATAACCATGAAGAAATAGAAGAGGTTGATAACCACGAACAAATTCCTGCTAATTCCAATTATCATAGATCAGAAAATGAATTTACAGATCAATATGAGGAAGAGGAATCTGATGATCTAATCTGTATGTTTGATGACATTCCTTCTTTTGATAATTTGCCTAAGTATGATCATTATGATGATAGTTATGTTCTCTAAACTCAAGCTAACTTTACAAAGAAATCAGAAGCTAGTTTGTGGGATGAAGAAACTCAGTTTCAGCAAATTGAAGATAGTAATCAGCCAATACAAATCAGCCATGAGAGTGAGGAAGAAAAAGCAGAAAATGTGGAAATAAGTGAAGGTTCTTTACCTCTTTGTTTTGCTTCATTTCAGTTTATTAGAGACAGCTTTCAAGCCATCAATAATCAGCAATCTTTAGGAATTGTGATTGACAACAAAGAAGATAATGAAACTATTAATCAAGATATTTTAGTTTCACAATTACAATTATCAAATTCCATTGAAATAAATGATCGAATGACACCAGAAAGTTCCATACCACTATTTTTTTAACCATTTCAGCTTTTAAAATAAATGTGGTATAACATATTTGATGAAAAGGATGAGAAACTTGTGGTAGTTTATGAAGTCCCATGGAAACCTATATGCTATAGGTTGCAGTCATTTTCCTAAGTTTTTCAGGATCCAATAGCAGATATGTTGAATATTGAAGGCATTCAAAGCATTCATCTATTAACTAACTATGATTTTCAGAATCAAGATGATAAAGGATTCAGGAGTCAAACATTACAATCAGTAGGAATATCATCACAAATCTTATCTGAAAGTTTGCAGGGAGATAAAGTCGAAAATAACATTTCAGATTCATGGCATGGAGGCCATCCAGAACAGATGTACAGTTGTTTAGATCAGTTAAACATCAGTGTATATATTTTGGAATATCCTTTTGTACAGTGTCTAGAGTCAACAAAGGAAATCAAATGTTTCCTCATCCTCTCATTTGTTGACAAGTTTCTAATAAGTTGCAGAAGTACAGTTTTGATAATCAACAAGAAAATGCAACAAAATTTATCAAAGTACATAATGCTTGAATGGTTGCATTGGCTATTTCATTTTACTTAACTAGCAGTTGAACAGTAGATTGAGTAGGTAAATGAGTGCTAATAAGCTCATAATTTTGAGCATTTTTTTTAGTTTTCAATTTTCAACTAGTTTTTCATTAAGTTGGTTTGAAAAAAAAAATTGTGTTGTTTTAGTTTCAGATCAGATTTCAGGTTGCAGAAAAAAGACTATATTCAATTCAAGATTTTCAACCACAGCAAATGCATGTTTGGGATTGGACCAAGGCAGAAGATTTCCAACTGGGAAACAAAGTTTTAAGTTTTGAGTGGATAGTAACTTACTGGAGTTGAAGGCCGAGGAGAATGCCCTAAGCTTCAGAAGTATTACTGTCATACATACAATAAAGCAACAAGTAGAAGAAGATTCCATGGTTCAGTCAAAATCATTTTGAGGCCAACTGATCTGTTGTTCTTGACTTTTCACCAGCAAATGCCATCCCCAAGTGGAGCCAATGTTAGACTCATATACCAATAGGTGTCATATTTCATGATTGACTTGATGAGCTATGTAATATGTTCATACCTTTTCTTGTTACAAAGGTTTTCCATATTTTCAAAAAATCAAAAAACTTTAAAATTTTTAAAAAATGTAAAGAGGGTACACCCTAAAAGAAAAATCAAAGGGTGAAAAGAATAAAAATGGCCAAAAAAATAAAAGAAAATGAACCCCACTAAAAGAAAGGCCAAGGAAAATGTGCAAATCTAAATGCCACTACTATTTCATTTTCTGTAATAAGCAATTGTGTGCAGCTTGTTAAACTTTTGCCACAATTTATGAAGAGTCAAACTATTTAAACTTGACTCATTCATTTTTCTACTCATGCTAGAACAGAAATCCGTCCATGAACAGCCAATTCCTGGTGACCTTTAGATGTGGGTAGAGGAATAAATGAGCCCAATAGTTTAATATGCCCTGATAATAAGGTTAGAATTAGATAGATTTTCTACAGTATAAGGCACGTGATAAGGGCTCGCAGCCTAAGTGCACCCTAACAAAGATGGCCAACAGGAGCGTAGTAAAGTAGGTAGAGAGTAGGTAGGACATGCTGGACTACATGTGATGATCAACAGTCAGATGTGCTAAATCTTTGCCTTCATCACAAGTGCAAAGGGTGACAATACACTCGGAAAATTTCAAAGCAAAGCAAAATGACATACTCCCTAAAGTTTTTCCCTAAACATTTCACTAATTTCCCCTAAGTACTAAGGTATTTCTGAAGATTAAAGGCTCAAGGTACCCTTGAATTTGAGGGACCTCCACCTCGCCCAATAATTGAAAACCTAAGTATTTAAAATCATTCATCATCACACTCATTTACTTCCAAAAATTATTTTCCTATGTAAAATCCCATTTTACTTAGAAAAATCATGAGATATTTCATAAAAAAACCCTCAAAGTCACATTTTATCCTAAGTTTAAGTGATGAATTGATTATAATGCAATTTTCTTTTAAAATCTTCACCTTCTTAGTTATATTAATGTATTTTGAGTTTACATTGTCCCCTTGTGATATTAACATTGATTTTATGTATTAACTCCATATAGAAATAACCTTCTCCTATTATATATAACTCCTTTTTATATAATATCCCAAAAAACCCATATATTATAATTTTAACCAAAGTATTTAATCCCCACTTATTCAAATAAAAAACCCACTTTATAACCCCTTTGGTTAAAATATATCATTATATATTAATCCCGCTCCCTATGGTAATTGGATTAATCTAATTTAATTATCATATAATAAAAAAATACATTAAAAAATGATTTAAAACATGTTTTATTACGTGTTTTAAAAACAAAAATAACCCATCCCTTGCGTATTTTTCCTCCCCGACCCTTCATCGTATACAGAGGAATTAATTAATCCCCACGATTAATTAAGAACCTAACTCGCCATTCAAATCACTCCCAATGCGATTAATCAATAATAAAACGCGTCGGGCCCGTCCTATTAAATCCCCATCAACTTGGCGTCTCAACAATGACCATTCGCTGATCAACGCGCCCAGACTAACTATCAGTAAATTTGTCGCCACTTGATCCAATAATGCAAGTGTGGATCCGTGAGCCAAACATGCGCCGCTGTCATTCGCCGCCATGAATCATCACCATCCGCTTCATAATACCGCCTCAAAGTAATAAAACCACTTACCGCCACCGATTTGTCCACCGTACCTGCTGACGTCATCCATCAAAGACCCGCCAACCTTTGGACTTTGTGAATAAAACAAACGTGCCCGCGTCGTTTTCATTATCTCTGGCACTAACCGCCATGCAACAAATTTTAAACAATTGTTCAAGCCTTCAGTTGGATCTACTCATTAAGAGAATTGAAATAGTATCTGCGTTCTTTCCATAACCAGCATCTGCTTCAATCACCGTTTTATTCAAAGTACCCATTAACAATTGCTACCTGCAACATGCACCATTGGCTCATTTTCACCTGATTGTGCAGTAAAACCCTTTGCAACCCAGCTGCACCACCTGAAGCCTCTTTTAACCAATTCGAGCATGGTTTACCTCCCAAAAATCATTCTAGATTCACTCCACAGACCTCTCAAAATCAAATGAAACCTTTTCGACCTCCCCTGCAACCCAATGCCTTCTTAACAATTTGTTTTGTTTTACAGGTGATCAGAAGACCACATCCTTGGATAAACAGTCTTAATACTGTTCATAATATTTGTTTACTCCAAGAGTGTTATCAAATCTATTCAAACAAAGATGGAAGATAAAACATACAGTTGAAAGACAAGCAAAGGAAACAAGAGATAATCACTGACTAAAATGTGATGAAAAACCTAAACTACATACAACAACATTGAAGGTAAAAGGACACAAGAAAAGAACAAATAAAGAGTATCGTAAGGTTAAAGAGTATCAAAGAGTATATCGGGTTCAAACACCTGTTTATGAAATCACATCAGCATGAAGATAAATGTAAAGAAAGATGTAAGCAGACAAAACAAAACACAAGTTCAGTAATAACAAGATCAAAGATAAAATAGAGCGGTAAAAAGTAAAAAGTAAACAGTAAACAGTGAAATTAAACATGAAGATATTAAGGGTTAAAAAAATATGAAAACACTTTCACCAGCCACAATGAATTTTATCCAAAGTAAAAGTGAAAAACAGTCAAAAGAAGTTTAAGGTTAAAAGATGAAATTAGAGCAAAAATGGTACATTCTTCAGAAATTTCCTGTTTAAGTCATAGTTTTGCAGAAACTATTGTGATCAATCCAAGATGAATTTTGCAAAATTGAAGGCATTTTATGTTCTTAATAGTATCATCTACAAAAACATCTCTCACTTTTCTAACAGCTATTATGGTTTTGGAAATATTAAACAATGTTGGAAAGCACTTTTTGCAGAAAATTCCAGTTAAGTCATAATTTTGTAGAGAATATTGTGGCCAACATAAAATACATAATACAAAAATGAAGGAGGTTTTTTTTTATAAGAGACCCAGCTACAAAAACCTATCTCACTTTTTACATAGTGATTTCATAATGAGATATACATGCACATATTTACAGGTTATTTTTCAGATTCTGTAAAACTCTGTTTTACACATCTTTTTACATAGCCTATTGTGCACAGCTGGAGCGGTATTTTAGGAAACTGAAAGAGGTGTATCTCTCCAACATATTAATCCAAAATAACCTCGTTCACTTTGTACATATCTATTACACATTTAGAAATAAAAAGATATCATTGGACCCCAAGTTTGCAGAATTGTTGGAGCAGAATGCACAAAGAAAGGAAGCAGTTAGTGACTTGGATGCCTCATCATCAACTAAGAGTTGGATAAAATTCGAATTCTCCTCTTTTTCATCACCTATCCATAATAAATAGTGCCAAATAGATGCATTAGTTTTATTTTCCTTTACTTAAGTTCTATTTATGTAAAATAGTTGGAGAGATTTGTGAACTAATCTTGATATTTTTTCAAGATATTTTAGTTTAGAATTTGTATAAATACTTCACTCTTGGAAGTATTTTGGGGTGGATTCTTAGACATTGATGTAAATTGAATATTTTGGAATAAAGAGTTTTTGGAGGAATTTTTTTGGTAAAGCTGGACAAGGAATTGATGCAGAAGACTTTTCTCAGGATTCATGTGTCAAACGAAGGATCAATAAGTCATCTCTATCTCATGTTTTGAAGTTTTATATTTGTTTACAATATCATCTATGTTTCATTATCTTCATAATTAACGAAAAGGATTAAATCAGAAATTCATTAAGTGTAATCTGATTTCAGTCGTTATTATTCTGAATGTTTTCTTCTAAGCTAGATTAAGTAGTGAATTCTTAATTGCTCTTGTTTTTCTAGTTTATACATTTCTGGTTATTTAGTAAAGAATACTTAATTGCTCTTTATTGATAATCAATTAATTTCTTTCTTTACAATGTGTTGAAAGATTCTTAATTGCCTTTCATCCGTTTGAATTCCATTTCATTCACTTTAAGGTCTATAATTGTTTCTTGTTTGATTATCTTGCCCTGCTAAACCATATTTTGTTGAGAAACTTAAATCCAGTTCAGCCAATTTTTCGACTCCATTAGCCCAATGGAATAAAACTACTTGATCTTACTCTCAGCTACAGAATTCCATCAACCTAAACAAAATCAAAACCCGTGAACTCTATAACTAGCCTAATACCTCCCAAAACAAAGATAAATTTTAAAGAGAGAGCCCTCTCTGGGTACAGATTGGCTAGATTCTGTACCTGAAGGTTGGTTTGTGGTTACCTCGGACCCCTTTCCTCTTCCAACAACTTCAAGGAAAATTTGAGTGATAACAGGCCCTAAGCTTTGAAAGGTAAAATATCATAAGTATGAATAGTTTCAGAACTCAAACAACATTTACAAGGTCAGCATAGTCAGAATTCAAAGGCTACTAGTCTCAAAGTTCTTGACATTTCACCAGGAAATGCCATCCCCATGTGGAGCCACTATTAGGGTCCTAGAATAAAACGGTTTATAATTTTTTAATTGACTTTGATTATTCTTGTAAATATGTACATACCTTGCTTTCTGCAAGTTGTTTTCCCATATTTGAAAATAAAAAATGAAAAGAGGGTAAAATTCCTCAAAGAAAAATCAAAGGACTTGAAAAGAAAAGATCAAAAAGAATAAAAAATGGACCAAAAAAAAAAAAAAGAGATGAGAATAAGACATGAAAGTGATGCAAGTCAAAATGCCATTACTATTTACATTTACTGCAAAAATGATGATTATGTGCAGCTTGTTCAAAAAGACATAATCCATGATGAGTTAAATAGTTTAATCTTAAATTTTTCATGCTTTAAATTTCATGTTTATAGATAGAGAATAAATATTTGTCAAACAGTTTAAAATTGAAAAATCAGTAGATATTTAGAGAATAAATTAGGAGCTCAACAGTTTAATCTGAACCCCCAGATGAAATAAGGTTAGAATTAGGTAGTTTCCTGCTTTAAAAGAAAAATGGATTTAGGGTCGCAAGCTCAAATGCACCCATGCAAATAATGAAAAAATGGTAGAATAAATGATGGGTGGGTAGAAAGCAGTTTCACAAGGCATGTATAAATATCATCTAGCAAATTACTAAATTCCCTCCCCACAATACACTCCAGTATTAAAAACCTTCAGTTATAAAGGCTTAGCGCATTTCTCTGACTTTTTTTGGGACTGGAGCCAAGGCTTAATGGCTGATTGGTACTATTAGGGTCCTATAAATATAGGATTCATAATTTGACTTTGATAGTCTTGTAAATATGTACATACCTTGCTTTTTGCAAGTTGTTTTCCCATATTTTGAAAAATAAAAAATAAAAAAAAAATGAAAAGAGGGTAAAAGTCCTAAAAGAAATATCAAAGGACTTACAAAAAGATAGACCCCAAAAGAAAAAAGATAAAAATAAGACATGAAAGTGAGCAAGTCAAAAATCCACTACTATTTACTTTTACTGCAAGAATAATGATTATGTGCAGAGTGTCAATAAATGCCATAATCCATGATTAGTTAAACAGTTTAAACTTAACTTTTCATTCTTTGAATTTGATGTTTTAGATAGAGAATAAAGATAGGTCAAACTGTTTAAACTCGATAAATCAGTAGATAGGTAGAAGATAATGAGGATCTCAACAGTTTAATCTGATCCCTCGGATGAATTAAGGTTAGAATTAGATAGTTTTATGCTTTAAAAGAAAAAAAATTTAGGGTTGCAAGTATAAATGCACCCATGAAAATGAAGTAAAAAATGTTAGAAATAAAGATGGGTAGGTAGAAAGTAGTTGAGAAAGCATGTAATAAAGCATCATCAGACAAAAATCACTAATTTCCCCTCCCCTACAAATTATTTAATATTCTAACTATCAGTCAAAGAGGCTCAGAGCATTTCTCTGACTTCTGTTGGGACCGAACCCAAGGCTTGATGACTGATTGGTTAAAAATATTGACTTCCCACACTAAATCCACATTCATCAGCATTTACCCTTCATTCATAATCTTAATCCCCTTTTGCTAAGTAAAAACCCATTTTTACTTAGTAAAAGTGAAACCCTAAATGACTAATTTCATTCCCTTTCAAAAAAAATTCATAAACCCTCAAAGTACATTTACCCCAAGTTAAAGTGTAAATAAATACAAAAATACAAACTATGATTGTTTTCACTTTACTTAGAGGTAAACATGTATTTTATTCCTTTCATTTCACTTTTATTAATTTCTAATTATATTTATTAATTCCCTAAGCTATTCCCCCCATATAGTATTAAACCCTTTGTATTTAAATAACCCCAAAACCTACTATTTTAAGTTTTAAACCAATGTTTAACATCCCATGTGTGCAATATTATTCCCGCCCACCATCCAATTGGTTTAAACATATCGTTAAACAAATATCTCGTCCCTATAGTGTTTAAACACATGTTAAAGGTTTTAACAACTATATAATAAAAAACCCACGCCCATATGTATAATTGAAACATTGTCAAATGTTTTAAATAACATATAAAACCTACCCCCGCATCATATTAAACCTAAGGTTTAAAAATTTGATTAAACATATATTTATAAAGTTTTAAACTTCCCCGCCACATTAATCGACCCCGATCTCAATCATCAATCCCGCGCAACTTCCCCAATCAATCTGGACCCTTCGCAACCCAACCCCATGATCTGACGGTTGAAACACATTTTCATAAATAAATTAGCGTGAAATTCTGCATCTCTTTTCCATGCAAAATGGGTGGTATTCCCATTTTCTCCCTCCTCCATGTGCTCCCTTCTCATTAGATCGTGTTGGTTTGCTTCAAAACTACTTACCGCCCAAACTGCACGCGATAACCACTCCGGTTTTAGATTTCATTGAAACCCGAAACCATTGTTCCCGCCCGATGTGACCATCATTCATTGCAGAGTTAATGTAACCAAAATTCCTAATAAACATACTAAAATGCGTACATTTCCTCTTCTACTACGCATAAACTCTATATAAGCCCCCGACTGTTAAAACAAATATTTTTACATCGTTTTCAGGCCAAAAAGCCTGCAAGACTCAACCAGCAACCATTGAAGACTACTGAGGATCTCTGCATTTCTCCAAAGATCAGAAGAAATCCATTTGACCCGTTCAAAACCTCAGAGACTTCCTCAAAGCCTAGTACCTGTGTATAACAAGTATTCCTCCCGAATTTGAGCCTTCTATCAGTTTTAAAAAGACCTTGATAAACGAAAAAATTCTAGTCAAAGTTTAAATTAATCCAAATAAGCCTGTTAAAAGATCCAAGAAACGGGCCAAAATCTATCAAAATTTCTGAAAAAAACCCTGTTCTATGCTGCGCATTGTTTTGAATGAAAAATTTGAAGTTATTTTAGCCTTTGCAGACCTTATAAGACTTCTAATCTATCCAGAAACCCTTTGCAACTGATCCCAATCTTTTTGTGCCTAGTTCAAACCATTTTTCACAGTCCTTTCCCATCATCAAAGCCATTATCCCTCCATGCAGACCTCTATTTCATTAACAATTATTTTGTTTTGCAGGTCCTTAGCAAAAGGAGAATTTGGATAAAACAATCTAAATACTAGTTTAAAGATCTCTTTTACTCCAAGAACTTACAAGGAAATGAATTTAAATGATTTTCCTTAAAATATTCCAGGCATCAGAGTTAAAGGACAGTCATCCTGTGAAAGATAAAGAGCATTTTAATGTAAATATTAAAACAGGGCATTCATAACAGTCAGGGTAAAAGGAAGAACTCATAGTAAAGGTTAAAGTTCAAATTAAAGTAAGATTTCACAGTGACAGTGAAAATAGAACAGTCAAAGAGCATCAAAGTTAAAGTGTATCAAATGAAAGTCAAAGTGAAGGTTAAAACAAAGTTACAGAGCGGTCAAGGTAAAACAGTAAAAGTAAACATGGAGATAGTAATTGTTAAGCAAAGATGAAAATAGTTTCACCAACAATGAATTTTATCCAAAGTGAAAGTAAAAACAGTTAAAATAATAGTAAGGTTAAAAGATGAAAACAGAGTAAGAAGGGACATTTTTGCAGAGATTTCATGTTTAAGTCATTGTTTTGCATAAACTATTGTGACCAATCAAAGATGAATTTTTCAAAACTGAATGCGGTTTATGTTCCTAAGATATCCAACGTCAAAAACCTCTCTCACATTTCTAACAACCATTATGGGTTTGGAAATATTAACCAACATTTGAAAGCCTTTTTTACGGAAAATGCCTATTAAGTCATCATTTTACAGAGAATATTTTGGTTAATAAGAAATATAACTTACAAAACTGAAATATTTTTTTGTTCCTATGAGACCCATCTACCAAAACCTATCTCACGTTTTTCACAGGTATTACATAATGAGAGATACATGCACATATTTACAGCCTATTTTTCAGACTGTGCAAAGCTCTGTTTTACACATTGTTTTGCAGAGCCAATTGTGAACAGATGGAGCAGAAGTTTAGGTAAATGAAAGAGGTTTATCTCAACAACACATTTATCTACAATAACCTCTTTCAATTTTTATATATATATCTCGGATGGAGATATAAAAAGGTATCATTGGACCCCACATTTACAGAATTTCCGGAGCAAAATGCGCAAAGGAAAGGAGACAGTTAGTGACTTGGATGCCTCATCATCAACTTAGAGTAGATATCAAATTCAAATTCTCTTCTTTGTCACCACTAATCCATAAGTATAGTGCCAAATAATTTCATTAGTTTTGATTTTCCATTATTTAAGTTGTATTTATGTAAAAAAGTTTGAGATATTTGTAAACCAATCTTGATATTTGTTCAAGATATTTTAGTCTAGAATTTGTATATATACTTCATCTTTTGAAGTATTTTTGTGGAATAAAATTGTTGGAGATTGTTATAGTCATTTTTGTTGGACTTGAAATCTTTTTTGTGTTAAATTTTGAGTAGTAGACTGGATCAAATCGATTGGCATCATACTTCAGGATTCCTGTGATGAGCTATTTGGAGTGAAGTATTTCCTTACTTGTCATTGTTATCTTTCTTTGTTACATGCATCCATCTATGTTTGTTCTAAATTTGAATGAATAACTAGGATTATTACTACAGGATTTGTTAAGAGCACCCTATTTTTTAATCATTTCTATGTTTTCCTCTGATTTCCAATGTAGGGAACCCTTAATTGCTCCCTCTCTCATTTGACCTCTTCCTACCACTTCCTTTTTCAGATCAAAGGATTCTTAATTTCCCTTTATCCCGATCATACCACCTCACAAAAACAACTTTCCAAGATCTTCAAGGGTTATCTATCTTGCCCTAAAAACATTTGACCTTTTGGCCTTGATCCTAGTTCTCTTTGGTTGATTTTGACTCGTTAGCCCAATGTACAAATAGATCTCCCACTATTCATGCCTTCAAGTGATTTTTTCCCACCAAATCAATCAAAACCAAACGAAATTTCACAATCATAACTAACCTAATATCTTATAATAAAAACAAAGTTAAAATTTATAGAGAGAGCCCTCTCTGAACCCTAGGAAGGCTAGATCCTAGAGTTTAAAAGTTGGTCTGTGGTTACCTCGGACTATTTATTTCTTTAACGTTGAGAAATTATTGAATGATGAAAGGTACTAATTATTGGATTCCCTTCATTAAAACCCTTTTTCTCAACATCGCCCCTTCTCCTAAGATAAAATCTCTTTTCCTAAGTTAAAACACCTTTTTTTCTTAAGAAAAGTAAAAACCCCCTTAACTAATTTCATTTCATACAAAAATACTCAAAAAACCCACAAAAATATGCATTATCCTAAGTATTAAGTGTAAAAGGTTAAGTATGGCACCACCATTATGAAAATTGCGCCAAAAACACTTAAAACACACTTTACTTAGTATATTTATGTATTTTTCCTCTCATATTCACTCTGATACTAACATTTAACTTATTTATTTAACTCCACTATACCCCCATCCTATAATATATTAAATCTGTTATACTAAATAAAATCCAAACCCACTTTATTAATGTTTAACCTATGGTTTAAATACCCACGTGATATATTCCCTGCCCAAAGGTTATAATACACATGTAAATCACCTATTTTTTTTGTAATTCACCTATCCGCCTATCCCATTAAACATCCAAACTATATGTTAAAACCTTATTTTAACATATAAAATTAAAACCCGATGCATAAACAAAATCTCGGGCCCCACACCCATTGTACCACGTAACTCCATCGACAAATCAGGACTGTTCGCATCTCCTCCATCTAATCCAACAGTCCAAAACCCATATCGCAAATTAAAAAGTGCAATCATTAATCCACTTCAGATTTGTGATATGGGTGGTATTGCCCTCCTCTATCTCCTCCACGTGTCCCTTTCTCACTGGATCACATTAGTTTGTGAAATACCATATACCACTCCCAGATCATGTGATAATCGCTTGGCGGTAACATCCTCTGCGCACCAAACTGCCTCCATTCGACTTGACCCGCATTGAATGCAGATACTGTTTCAAACCCAAATTTTCTATAAAATTGCATATTCACGCATTTTAAACCTTTTTTCTACATTTTCTGTTTGATAATTGTTTCCGACTGAAGAAACGAAGTTGTTGCCCCCTGTTCATGCACAAACAACCAGAATTTGGCCCAATTCATTGTTGCAACTGCTCAAGGCCTCTTGTTTACGTCCAAAAAGACTTCAACCAGCTTTTGAAAGCTCCCAGACATCGAAGAAACCCCTTTTCAAGTCAAATACCTAAAATAACAAGTATTTTTCAAGCAAAATACCCTCCCATCATTTGAAAAGAAGCATTCTATGAATTTAAGCCTGGTGAAGCCTATTTGCTTAAATGAAATATCCTAATTTCCTTCAAAAATCATATTTTAATTAAAAACCGTAATAAATTTGCAGTTTTCTGAAGACTGTAACCTGTTTTAAGCAAATTGAAGAAGTTTAGGTATTTACAGACCCTTAGAGAACCTTTGATTGATTCAAAATCCTTTGCAAATATTCAAAATCCCTTTGTGCATGAATTAAACTGTTTTAGGTCTGTTCTATCCAAGAAAAGAGCAATAAACTCTTGTTAAACCTTTCCTGAGTCCGTAAAAAGGTTTAATGATTGAATTTAGAGCAGAATTGAAGGCTTGAAGCAGAAGAAAACATAATTTTACCTATTTTTGTTTCAAAAATACCTTTTCCATACCAAAAATACCTTCGATAAATAGTCTAAGCTTGCATAAAGTGTATAAAAACCTAAAAAAAGAGTTTTTAACATCGAGAAGGCTAAATTGTCAAAACTTTAACCCATAAATGGCTTCTGAAAGTACCATTGTTGTCAATCCACTACAACCTCCTATTGTAGATGTTGAGAATACCCCTTTAGCTGATGTTGACTATAAAATCATTGATCTAGTAATTGAATTCAATCTTCTTGATCTCCACTCCTAGAGTCTAGAAAAATCTTTGGATCAGGGAGATGAAGTGAAAATTTGGGAGTCCAAATTACCAAAATATGTAGTTCCCCATACCCATCAGTGTCCAGAGTTCATTAGGTTGTGTCAAGCTCACTATTTCCCTGACCAAAGAGCTATTGTTAATGCTGAGGAAGAAGTGTTATTCACTATGAATGCAGAATCCATAAATCAAATGCTTCTATTACAACCAGAGCCAAATGCAACCCCATTGTCTATAGAAGCTTTTACAAAGCTTTATCTAGATTTAGAATTTCCTAAAATATTTCAAATCTTTCATATATTCATGCCTTCATATGTTGAAATCCCAAAGATCAATCCTCCATATTCATCCTCCAAATTCCCTGAAGGATCAAGACATGTCATTTCAATGTTGTCTTTTATCCTTGGTTACTTTACTGGGGAACACACTGATGAGTCTATACTTGGTTTTATATCCACTTTTGTGCCTGGTCAACCTCCTTCAATCATTTATAACTATGCTGATTATATATCTGATATTATTCATTATCAGCTTGTGAAAATTCCTACTGAAGGAGTATTTAGGTATACCTCCTTCCTTTTTCATATGTTCCTCTACTTCTAGTTGGATAAATTCCCAATAAACCTTCAAAAGCTGGATGTGGAGGAAAATCCACTGACAGTTATTTTCTGGACTTCTTTAATCAGAAAAGAATCAACTCAAGTTCACTTATGCAGATTTCACAGACTGTTTTATTCACCCATTGATAAATATACTTACAAACAGTGTACAACCAAGGATAAGTATTGATATTAAGAAAGTTTTACAACTATCATAGCAAAGCAGAACTTGTGATTGGTACTTATACCAAAACCACAAAGAGATTAGAGTCTATGGATCAAACCTCTTTCCCTACAAACTACCAAAGTATGTTCCAATGAGAGTGTTTGCCTTAGAGTATATAACAAACTCTAAATTCAGATTCTATAAACTTTTTGGCTGGTAAGAAGAAAACTCAATTCAAATTGAAAATCCAAGAGGGTCAATTCATATGCAACAACAGGGAAGCAAGTATAGAGGCAGCAAAAAAGTTGTTGGAGTATAAGTTTGATGAAATTTTTTTATGGAACTATGATCCTCATGGAATAATCAGTAAGATGAGGGTAAAATGCAAATTAACCTCTTACATCTGAGACAAGAAACCTGAAATTGAAGAGTTTGCAAATCAAGTAGAATGGTTGGAAAATACATTGATGGAATCTGTCAAACAATGTGATACTAGTCACACTTTGCAGACTCCTATTCAGGAGGATAGAACCATAAAGAGAAATAGAGAAGAAAGTTCATATATTGTTGAAACAACCACAGGAACTAGATTTAAGCTCAGGTATAATAAGAAACCAAAGATTAATTCACTTGACAAAGAGAAGGAAACAATTGAGGTTTTAGATGAAGAAAATCCAGAGAAGAACACTGAAACTCTAAAATTATTGAAAATGAGCAGCAACCTGTTACTTCTAACACACAGGTAATTGAGAAATCGCAAAGCATGGAAGCATCTTCATCACAGCAGGCAGAGGATACAGGCCTTGATATCAAAGAAAAGTGTAAACATATCAAGGCCAAAAATGAGGAGATAAAGAATGAAATCTATTCAGATTATTTAAAGCAGACTCCGGGAAATAAAAATAGGCTACTCTCAGCCTTTAATTATGCAAACAAGAAATTGATGATGTCAGTACTGCAACCTATAGTAAAAACAACTAAAACAACAGCATATTATAATAAGGTTGACTTTGAGGTACCAGTGGAAGACATTCATCCTTTAGATCAGATTTAGTTCCATAAGCAAAGCTCAGAAATGTTATATTCTACTATGACCACAAAGGAAATGAGTGCCCAGAAGCTCCAGAACACTGTGACAAATATGAGAGATCAGATTAGGATTGAAAAAACTTCTTCTTATGCTAAAGACACTAGAATCAAGTCGTTAGAGGAATTGGTGATTGAAGTAGGGTATGAACCTTCTAATGTGAAAGCTGCAGAATAATTGGTAAAGAATAAGAATTTTGATATTGAAACACTTAGAAAGAAACTGAAACTTCCTCCAACAGAACATCCACAGGCTAAGGAAATTGTGCAGGAGGAAAATAAAAAATATGAGGTGATGAGTCTCATACTACAAATGACAGCACAGATCAAGGAAATGGAAATTGATATGGACAAGCTTGTCAAGGAAAAAGAAGCTGAAAAGACATAAAATGTTCCTCCTACAGTCATTCCCATGGTAACATCAGTAGTTCCTTCATCTTTAGCAGAAGAGTTAGCACAAAAAGCCCCATCGGCCACAGTTGTGCCAGTTACTTCCTCCACTACTTCTGCTACTGAATCTTCCACTTCAGTAATGCAAGAGACAGATGAGGCCAGTAAACTCATTAAATCCATTGAAGAGATGTCAATACATAATAATGAGATAAACAGATTGAAATAGAAAATCATAAAACTTGAAGATGCTAAGAAATTAGCTCAGATAAATGCTAAAATAGAGGAACAAAAAGCTAAAAGGTTAAGTGAAAAGTTAAAAAAGTTATAAACAGAGTTAACCTTAAAAGAGCGCATGGAATACATCAAAAACCAACTATGGTCCAATATCATTGAGTCAATCAATGATACTTGGCCATCCATTCAAGTAATTTTTGAACAAAAAGATTTGCTAAAAGCAGCCAAGGAAGAAATTCATAAGACTAAAGATGAGTTAGGAACCAAGCCTGAAGAAGCCTTAGAAATAATCAAATTCTCAATACTAAAATCAAGCAAGAATTGGATGAGATAGGGATAACTGGAAAGATAGAGACAATTCTTTAGGTAAGGAAAGTGATTTCAAAGAAAAACTTCAAGAAACAATTGGAAGAGAAGTGTCAAAATATGGACATAGCCATCACTAGATTCATGGTTAAGTTTGAAACTTTAAGACAAAAAGGTTTGCCAAAAATTCTTGTTATCAATGATAAATTGATCAAACAATAAGACTACAATAAAAATATTAGAGATTTTTCCAAAGAACAGGTGAGTAAATCAAAAGTGTTGCACAAAAGTGTTGAAGATTTGTTTTATTTACAACATGAGATAAAACATCTCTTTGTGGTCAAGCCAACCTTTGTTAGATACACAGAGGCTAATGAGAATTTCAGAAAACTTACAAAGATCAAATTACCAGAAGAGGAATTTTGGCAGAAACTTACAGATTTACTTTAAAAGACAGTTTTCAGTGAAAGAAGATGAAAAACAGAGTGTTGTTTTCACACAATAAAAACAGATTTTTACATAGTGAAATAGTCAAAATAGTAGATTAAAGTGTATCAGTTTTTAAAGAGTATCAAGTGAAGATAAATTTCTCAAACAGATTGAAGATATTTTGTCGACGTGAAGGACACCTTTACTAGCCAGCTGCACCCAAATCCAAACTGCATTCCTATTTAATTTGAATAAATAGGACAACTTGCAAGTTTGTTAAGCAGCTGTCACTATATTTTTGTAATAAGATATTTTATTTTCAAAAAAAATTCCTAGGACTATTCTAGGATATTTTGCACTATTTTGTTTATAAATACTTCATCATTTGGAAAATTAGTGTGGAATTAATTGCTGAATATTTCTATAGCTGGAACATTATGAACCTAAGGGTTGTGTAATCAAGCTCAAGTCATAAGACTGGATTTCAAGGAATAAAGCATCATATTAATGGATTCAAGTGTTGCGCCATTAAATTGAAGTACTTTCTACTATTATCTGTTTATTTTCTTATGTTACACATCCATTCATAAATATGTTCTAAATTTTAATGTGAAATCAGGAAGTGATATTTCAGAATTTGTTAAAAGCACTCTGTTATTTACTGGTTTTCATTTTAATGTTTTTCGTTGATATCCAGATTAGAGAACCCTTAGTTTCTCCCTAATTTAGATTGACCCCTACTATTCACTCCTTATCCGGATCAAAGAATTCTTAATTTCTCTTTATCCCGATTAAGGCCACTTCACCAATCAGCCTTTGAAGATCTATAGTGACTCTGCTATCTTGCCCAATCAAAATTTGACTTTAGGTCTTGGTCCTGATCTTTCTGCTTGATACATTTACTCCATCTTCCCAATGGATTACAGATTCACATCTATCCATCTCATTAAGTGAGTTTTCCCACCAAATCAAACCAAATCTTAAAACCAATTTGCCCAATATAGCTAGCCTAAAATCATATATAAAGGAAAGTTAAATCATATAGAGAGAGCCCTCTCTGAGCCTTAGGAAGGATAGATCCTAAAGCTTGAAAGTAGGTCTATGGTTACCTCTGATATTCTTTAAACTATAAATCAAAATCTCACAACTTACGAATTATTAGAGTGATAACACCCGCATCTTCTGAATAGGTGATTAAAGTATTTTGGGGTCCAAACGCTTCCCAATGGGGAGGTGTGATCAGGATCTCACGTCTTATGCTCAAAATTGAAAGTGCTTGAAACAAGACCTAACCTGAGCAACGGGAAAGGTCTCATCGTTTCAATTCTAGCACCGCGAACGGTTCGAAAAACCAATGTCGTATGAGGAAGATATCGCATTCTGTCTGTTTTCCCAAACAATAAAAATTTTGTGACTGGGATGCCCAGTCAGCATGCAGGTACAATCAACAGGTATATTCTCAGGAATATTCCCTTTTCTCACAGCCAACCAGATCACGCCAAGTGGCTTAATCTGGGTTGTTGATTTTTGTGGTACAAAATGCTAATTTTGACCATTGATGGATTTGTTTTAGGCCGTTAGAGCAGCAACACGTGGCAAGCCCAGAGGCTACCACGTGTCCTCAGGAGGTTGTGGTAAAATTTGTTGGAGGGAACAAGAGTCAAACCAAAGACCTTGGGCGCGGGCATGGACAGCTCTAACAATCCACCTACCACATGTTTCTTAACCCTTATGTCTCCCGCATTATTATATTGTGTTATGATTTGGAGGTTGGGGGAGGGGGCCGCCAGCAGTCCCAACCCGCTGGTGGCCCCAACATGACTAGTCACATGATATGAATCAAACCGTGGCAAAAAACTTTAAAACTTGCGGCTTTAACCTTAACTCACGGTGATGGATGTGATCACATGTTGCAGTAATAGTTAATGTTTTAGTTAAAATTTTCTTCGGGCAGCTTATCCGACGGAGGTTTGCACCTGTCACATGGTGGAGTAATGAGAAAAAAAGCCATGGTTTGCAGAACCAACACTTCGAGTTCCAAAACTTAATGCAACAGAGTTTTAAAGATCCATGACCACGTGGTTTTAGGTGGGGGTTCGGTTTGTGACCACCCCGACCTAACCACTAATATTTAAACCTAACAGTCTATTCTGACGGAAAATTTGGAGGCACCCTAATTTTAGGGTTATTTCTAATTTTAGAGATAGTTAACTGTAGTTCTCCACAGTTAGTGGAGATTTTCTAGCTGACATTGCGAAAACTGCATTGGGAGGTCAATTTTCGACCAATTTGGGTGAAATAGGAGTCTACCTAGACTAAAGACTTCTTTGACTTGGATTTGATGAATTCCAAATCAAATTCCGGCAAAATGAAAATCCATTTTGAATATTTTTCCCCCAGCAATTGACGTGACAAGATGTAAGTCATGTGGTTGCAATCCGAAACTATTATTGTTTTTCGGAGCAGGATATAATGGCGAAATATTTGGACAACTTGAACAGTTGCCAAGGCAAGCTTTTCTACGTACGAGTACTTAACTTCCATATCATTGAGATTACAACTCAAATAGTAGATTGGATGTTCAATTCCATCTTCTACTTAGACCAAAACCATGGTGATGGTCGTTTCAGCCACGGCAATATATAGGAAACAATCATTTTGATAATTAGGAGGATACATTAACGACGCTCGAACAAGGTGGTCCTTGACAACATCAAAATAATCTTGCACAAATTGGTACCAATGGAAGGGAACTCCATTTTTTAATAATTGAGTAAATCCTTTAGCTATTTCCGCATAGTTTGGAATGAACCTTCTCAGGAAGTTAGCCTTTCCTTGAAGTTTCTGTATCTGATGTAAGTTTAACGTTGCAGGAAAATCGAGAATGGCCTGTACCTTCAGTGGGTCTATTCGAATTCCTTCTTTTGAGACTATGAATCTGAGCAATCGACCAGAACCAACACAAAACACACATTTATGTGGATTGAGGCGTATCTTGTAGTGTTGGCAGCGTAAGAAAATGTCTATCAAATGCATCAGGTGATCAGTCTGATTTTGTGCATGCGTTGGTAAATCATCTAGATATGGTTGAACAATGTGCTTGATGTCATTGAAAGCATAATCCATTGCTCTCTGAAAATTTTCCCCAGCATTCTTTAAACCAAACGGGAGTTTCCTATATGTGAATGTGCCCTAGGGATAGATGAATGTTGTCTTATGTTGGTCATCTAGGCAGATATTGATTTGATTGTACCCAGAAAATCCATCCATGAACGAAAATATTTCACATCCAGCACAATCATCAATAATCTGGTCGATAAAGGGAGTAGGATAGTTGTCTTTTGGACAAGCCTAATTGACATCTCGATAATCGACGCACACTTTAATGGTTCCTTGTTTTTTCATAATAGGAACGATATTTGAAACCCACTCAGTTAGCGGAACAAGGTAAATGAAACCAGCATGCAAAATTTTTTCAACTTCAGCTTTGATGGTAGTAGCTTTATTTGGATGAATAGGATGAAGCCATTGACAGAGTGGTTTGACATCAGGATACATATTAATAGTGTGTTCAACTATGCTAGTATATATGCCTAGCATTTCCTCATAAGACCGAGCGAATACGTCACGAAATTCATGAAAAAGAGAGTGATATGAATCAAGTTCTGATGGAGAAAAATATACACCAACATGAATATTTTCTACAACACCAGGTTTAGTCAAAATATTGATAGAAATCGTTTCTTCGATATTTGATAAATTTTGCTCAGATTCAATTGCATTAATTGGAAAAGAATTCTAAAATAAAGTTTGAACAGATGGGTGATATAGTTCATTAAGATTATTTTCTTCATAATCAAGAAGATGGGAATGATGATGATGATCTTCCCATGGTTCTCCTTCTAACATCATAGCTTCCAAAATATTTTCATCTGTCAAAATTTTTGAGGAAAATGGATCAGATCGAGTACCAAAATCTAATGAATGATCAACCCAAACACTTGACGACACTGATTTCGAATTTTCCGCCCAAGCCAAATAGATTGATTTCTATTGTATCTAAATAGGGCTAGGCGATAAAACATCATCCAACGTAGAAATATCAGAATCACTCGTACTCTTCCTTAAGCGAGATAGAGTGGAAGAGAACATGTAGCAGGTCTCTATGTTTTCAATTTCTGCCGACGTCATGGGCGGCGGTAATGCAAAGGTTCCCATAAGAGTGGAATATTTTAAGAGTCCTACACAAATATTCTAAATTTCTAGTTGGGGTAAGTGAATATACAGAACGCTTCTAGTTACCTGTGAAGTGGAGGCAAAAAAGGATAATTGATTTATGACTGTGATTGTACCTTTATGTGGAAAGGCAATAATTCTAAAATATGTAGAAACAATGGCAGTCATTGCATATACCCATGGTCTTCCGAGTAAAATATTATAGTCAAGGGGTCCGTCAACAACCTCAAAATCAATACTTACTATTTTTCCGTCTAATTCAACTTGCAGGTTATTAATAATACCACAATTTTTATATGTTATTCCATCAAAATCCTTCAACGTCGTTGATGATTGTGATAATCACGGCGAGCCAAGTGACTTCCAACAATTTAGAGACATAATGCACGTAGATGCTCCCTCATCAATAATAATGTGATGAACAAGGTGATTGAGAACATTTACTTGGATGGAGAATGCTAATTCTGCTGGTAGTTGCAACACATAGCCCATATGATTAAAGACGACAAGGTTAGAATAAGTCAGATTAATTCCACCAATGGCCGACAATAAAGCTTGCTTCTGGGAGGGAAAATTTTGCAATACCTCAAGAACAGACATAGCTAAAGGGGATTGAGCCAAATATTCAACTATATTATAATTTTGTGCAGCTCTTGCTCAAGGATTATATGTTGATTTATGAATTACTCCCTTTGGTGGCTTAATTGTCAATTCAAGAATAACAGGAGGTGGTACCGATTCATTAGATGGATTCATTGTCGAGGTAGTAGGTTTATTAGTGGCCGGACTACCATATTCTTTATTCCGCGTCGACACCAAAATATCTTGTGAAGGTTTTGTGGTGGATAACATTAAGACTTGGGAAGTAGGAGCTAGATCCATAGCAACCAAATTTGTGTCCGGATTTGGAAATGGGTCTATCAAAACAGCTGATGCATGAGAAGTCTTGATGATTTTTGAGACTTCAGCATGGTGAGGAAAATACCTAACAAAGTGTTCCTCATTATAGATTATGCATGGATAACAAGGTTTCCGTGGTCTAGATGGTTGATCAGATGATCGTTCCTGTGGGTTAGAAGTTTGCTTTTTCTTTGATTTTCCCTTTTTCTTACCTCCTGGTTTCTTATCACTTTTTCCTTTGTCAAATGACAATTAATTTCGGAGGTAGCAGCAGGATCAGATGCAGTAGTGTGGTGTGTGTTTACAGTGCCTATCAATCCATCTCCAGCATGAGAGTAATTTATTCGAGGAGGAAAATTGAAATTAGATCACAGCACATTTGGGATTTTTTCATAGAGTGTGCCAGACTGAGTGTAAATAAAGTATAAATATTGGGCACGAGTGATAAATTACTCTTCTGTGATGACACCACCTTTAGCCACATCCTCAGTTATAGATGATAATAGGGACTTAATGAACCATTCAGCAAGGAGCTGATTAGGAACAAATGTCTTAACCATTCGTCGACGACAACGCCACTCATGAATATGATAAAAAATGTGAGTAGCATTAGTCTGTTTGAAGTTGGTCAAGAGTTTCGTTCTAGTTTTGTATCTGATTGGTAACTGGAAATGGGTCAAGAAGACCATAGATAAGGCAGTAAAATTGTCAAAAGAAGCTCTAGGTAGTTCAATATACCATTTAGCTGTCAGACCAGTGAGCGTACGCTGGAAAAGACGTAATCGAACAGAATCATCATTTAGGGAATTTGATGAACACCATAAATGATAAGTCATAACATGAGTTGATGGATATTCTCCAGGGTTTCCATTGAATATAGGAATGTCGAAGGGTAATTTATGAGGTATCACTGGCCACCAAGGAGCATAATTGATAGGATCATTGGTTAACTAGTTTAAATCTGGTAATTCCAAGGTTGCAACAAAAGGCAACTGTCGATTAAGGTCAAGTTGAGCATAGCCAAGATAATATGGAATTGCTTGAGAAACAGGTCTTTGAGCACCAGCATATGGAATTTTCTGCTGGTAACCCAGATAGGGGTTGTTTTGCATATTAAACGCTTGAGAATTCTGTTGACCAAAATTTGGATATGATACTTGTTGAAATGAAGTTTGAGGTATTTTCGCCTGTGGCTGCCAAGGGTTCTGCCCACCAATGTTATAACCCAAATTAGTGTAAGTTGGATTCGGTTGATATGTATAACTAGGTTGCATTTGTGACATCCCATAAAATGGTACACTAGCTTGTGAATAAATGATCCTTGATACACGTTTTTGTAAATTAACCAAAGAATTTTGAGTCTGTGGACCCAACATTTGATGATATTGAGTTGAAGAAGTTCCCTGATAAGTTTAATGTACAATATTTTGATTCTGTTACTGGGGTATAGATGTATTAACAAGTGGTATTAAAGTGGTTGTAATAGGTTGAACTGCTTGATACGAATGTACAAATGTTTGTGGTTGGATAGGCAAAGTGGGCTGCCATTGACAAACATTCATGTCAACATTATTTTGACCAAAATATGACTGAGTACTGTCGTATTGGGTAACCAAAGGTTGCCCCCAGCATGAGGAGAATAATAAGACAGAAAATAATTTTCTCCAAATGCTGGGAGTCCAGTTGATATGGTACTTAAAGGAATTGACCCATAAGGAGTGACTTGATATTTCCTTGATGACGTGGGTAATGAATCAAGTCATTCAGTACTAACTATAGGACTACTAGTTAAAACACCAGATGATGAAATTGGTAAAGACCATGGTCTTGAAGATGTACCAAAGAAAGTGCCAGATAATGATTTGTAACCTGTTGGGACTAAAGGGCCACCATGCATATTTGACTCTCATGAGGTTGTGAACATCGACAGAGTAGCGAGGGTAGGATTTGAAATAATTATAACAACAGACCCAACCAAAGATGTCGGCTTAGACATGGTTGTATGACCAAATGTATATTCTCCGAAATAAATGGGAGATTGAATGGAAATGGGATCAACAAAAGCAGATGGAAACAATTGAGGAAAGGACTAGTACAGGTAAAGGTCTCCCACAAAATGGGTTAGACTTAAAGGTGTATCAGGTTGTGGGATTTCTTCAATTGCAATTAAACCAAGAGGAAGAACATCATCGTCAGGCCCAAAATATATTTTAGACGGTTGAATATGTGATATAGGAGTTTCAGTGGCCACAGAAGTTTGTGGAGTGACCAAGGTAGGAACAACGTCCGGTTGTTCGACTTCAGGATTCAGATGTGCTGGCAACAAGAGACAGGATCTGGATCAATTTGTGATTGAACAAAATTGGGTCCAGGAGGTATGGTATGAGCGATTGAATGGATCGTGACCACAGGTAGCTGTGAAGACTCCGTTTCGAAAATAGTAAACGAATCGGGATGTGTGGAAACAATTTGAGCTAGCTCTAGTTTAAAAGATGATGTTTCACCAAAGGTACGAATTGTACTTGATTCGGCAGATCGTGATCGCCTTCATCTACCAGAAGTAACTTCCGGTGGTAAAGGTGGTTTTAAATATAATCTACGCGAAAAATGGGGGGTAGGATTTTGTTCTTCCACGATTACTGATTTATTTTAACCAAAAAAAAAAAAAAAAAAAAGAGGGTAATACTAGGCAAAAGTGTTTACCAAGAAACTGTGAACTACAGAATACCTCCTGGCGAACTAAGAAGTATGGGCAGGTAATCTCCCCGAATGCTATGTTCGGTGTATTGCAATTTCAGGGCAGCCGACTCGTTTCACTATGGATGGATAGTACCTAAAATTTGTCCTCCCAAATATACCCGAAGGTACGTGGAGGCCCAAGTCCATATTAGCGTTTTCTGATGTGAAACCGCATAGTGAGAGCACCCCTTTATACTTATCGTACTGTAACACCGCCCAATATACCCGAGAGTATGTGGATAAGCTGTGATATAATTACGTATGTGGAGTGAGGTATCACACTAGGAATGTATCGCAGACAAGTTAATGACAGTTTCTATGTTTTACGACGTTGGAACACGTCTCTAGCCTAGACCTTCTAAATGTTATCGTTATAGTTCCAATGCGTTGTTAAGTAAATTGAGATTTATTTTATGTTTATATTGCTTAACAATTTGCCTTTCAAGTTCACCACGATGATGTATATGAAATTCCTAAAATGTAAGCTAAGAATGATAAACAAACTTTGACTTTTAGCTTTTTCAATGAAGAACCTAGCTACTAAGGGAAGAGAGCAAATAATTTATGAGCAAACAAATCAATTAACAAAAACAAAATCAATGAATCAAAAACTAAATACAGATTTCCTATTGTTCCTTTTGCAAAAAACACACAATCCTACATGCAAATGCAAGTTTTTATTTTCAGTTTCCTTAATGTTATGAATGCAGAAAAGAAACTAGGTGCACTAGATCAATAATTCAAATGCTTTTTACTTTCGAGAAATGAAGAATACAAACAATAATTTCTCTTTTGAAGGAAAAATGAGGATTTCAACAATAATTTCTCCTTATTAGATTATAAATCTTTCGAGAAATCACATGAGAATTTTAGGACCAATTCTCATGGTCCTAAAATTCTCATGTGATTTCCCAAAAGATTTATAATCTAATATGTTATGGATCACAGAAGCTTGCACTCTCAAATAATTTCTCCTATCAAGGAAATGAAGATTTTATGACAATTTCCTATTTCGAAAGCAAATGATTCTTAATGCGACCGTAAAAAATAATTTGAAATCAAGTTTTCAATGATAAAGAAAAACTTTTCTAAACAAACATTGAACAAATTTTCAGCCAAAGGAGGAAGAAGTATATAGAGTCACTGGTCAATTAAGCATCAAAATTTTAAGAACACAGCAGCAAACAAAACTTAAGCAAGTTGCAAAGCAAAATTCAAGGGAATTTGGTCACTTTTAGGAGTCAACGTAGTCTCCAAGGGGAGACAGTGCTCTGCAATGTAGGCTTGGAAGGGAGACAATGCTCTGCGAAGCACTGTGTCCAGACTAAGGGTGCGTTGGGCACAGTAGACAAGGAAAAATACCACTGTTTAACTCAATGTATTTTCAAATTAAGCTCTGAAAAATTCTAATCTTTATGTGTAACATATACTAGGTGGATTTACAAAGAAAATCAGAGACTAAAACACCTAAAATTCCAGTCTGCGAAACCAAAGATTATGGGTTTGATCCCCAGTGGAGTCGCCAGTTTGTTGGGCCTTGTAATGTATAGATAAATTACGCTTCCTTAGATAGTTGTTAATCTAGAAAAACAGGTGAAATACTATACTACCATTTCTCCTAACTCAGAACAGATACACAGAGAGGATTGGAGAAAGTTGATCCACAGTAGAGTCGCCAGTTTGTTGGGCCAGAATTATAATCTACAGATAAATTATGCTTCCCTAGATAGGTGTTAGTCTAGAACAATAGGTGAAATAATATAATACCATTTCTCCTAACTCAGAATAGATACACAGAGAGGATTGGAGGCTTACTTGTTCAGTCGCTTCCAAATGGCTCCTTGTGTCGCTTCTGTTGTAGCTTCAAATTCAAGCGGTTTGTGAGTTGAATGCTTCCTGCAAGAAAGAACAATGAAATAGTAGAAGATGCAATAATATAGATATCTATTCAAGCTACTTATATAACTCATTAAAGCATAAACTACATTCATCAACCAAGATCTTACAATATGGAAAATCAAAGTTAACATAGATGCATGTAGGGAAAAACAAGAAGTACTCTTTATTGATGATAGAAGGAGAGGTTACAACCTAGTGACTAATTTGAAGTGACCTTCCAGCAAAGTTTACAAGTCTCATCACAACATAAATATCTCCAGTAGTAGCTTCACAAACCAAGCTCTCAATTGAAAATTCTCCAACATTTCTCTATTCAAATTCTTCCTTCTCAAACACTTATATGTGTGTTCAATTTATAGCTGAATTGTAGGTTGTTTTGCAATCAATAAATTTCCAAAAATAGGCAAGACATGTTCCCATTCATGTAGATGTCAAATGGACACTTGGATCCGAAGCTTGACACATGTGAACTCTTCTAGAAGACACTGGCCAAGTGGAGATTCCGGAACAATGAGAATTTCGCTCCCAATATGACCAATGCACCTGTGAATGTCGGGAAGTGCTTTGCAGAGCAGCCTTGCATGGTGCTACCTACATATGGAATGCACTTAGGCCCCTTAGATCCTGCGTTGGTGAGCTCTCATATGCTATATAATAAGCTTCAAACCATGGAAAACCTTTCTTGATGAAAGTTTTTCTTGATTTGTCTTGTTTCTTGTCTTAGGGCATGTTACAACTGAAATGATAGGGAATGATAGACCCTTGATCATTGGTCTTAGAGATGATGCCCAGTTAACCAAGTCATTGGGATTGGTGCCCAAATTGACCTATAATAGCTACCTTGAATCTTGTACAGATTTCCAATCCAAACTCCTCGCATTAATACCAGTGCTCCCTAAACCATCTTGCAGATATCTTTCTCGAACACTATTTTTACACCTGCATCATCCATCATGCTTACATGAATCATATTTCTCGTCAATGTAGGAATATGAAAAACACCAAAAAGTGTTCTAATACTTCCACCTTGCATCTTCATCTTGACTTTTCCACGTCCAACAAGTGTGGCCTTCATATCATCCCCTAAGAAGACATCACCACCATCATACTTATCATAATCGCATAATGACTCCCTATGGGGAGTGAAGTGAAAGGATGCACCTGATTCAATCAACCATGCCTCATGATCTACATGTGTATTTGAAGAAGAAGCCAAATACACATCCCCACATTCATCTGAGGTGGTTTTTTCTTCTACAAAAGGAAATCATTAGATCCCTTTACTTTCTCAGGAGATTTAGATTTATAGTCCTTTTTGAATTTCCCTTCCTTTCTGCATTTCTAGCACACCTTTACAGGCTTTCTTGGAGATTTAGATCTCCCACTTGAAAAATTATTTTTATTTCTGTTATGGGACTTTCCTCGTACATAAAATGCATCTCCATTCTGGCCCTCCATATTTATCTGTCTCATTTCCTCTCACAACAAGGCTGAGATAATTTCATCAAAATTCAAGGTAGTTGTATAGCTTCCTATTGTAATAACCAAATTTTCCCACAAATCTGGTAGAGAAAAAAACAAACTGACGCATTTATCTTCATCTGATATTTTAATATCAACAGATGAAAATTGACTTAACATAGTATTGAAGGCATTCAGATGCTCTGTTACCGAGCCTCCATTCTTCATCCTCAGGTTATACAGCTTTTTCCGCAAGAAAAATTTATTCACTGGAGACCTATATTGGTACAAAGTCCCTATAATATTTGAAAATGGAAAAGACAATAATATAGAACATTTGCAACATCCAAAATAAAGAAAAATATGAATATACCACTAAAGTCTGAAAAATGTCAGAAATATGTTGCAACTAGAAATTACATTAAGACATCATAACCATGAGCAGAAACAGTTGAGTGATATCATTGTAATCAACAACAATATAAAGTACATAGTGCTCTAAAGAAGATGCACTTAATCCAGCAAGAAGTGGCTGGAATAGCTCTAAATACTAGCATTGGCAATGTTGTGTTGTTGTTGTTGCTGCTGGAAGGACTACCTTTGCGTAATGTTTCTTGGAGCCAAAACCATGTGTGATAGGATGCTAGAACTCTTAGAAAACTCTGGGATTTAAACCACAGGTTCTACTCGAAAAACCCAGAAATTTTTTGTCCTAGTTTTAAATTTTGAAATTCGGCCCTTTTTAGGTTGCAAACTACACTCCTGTTGGTTGAACTGCACAATAATGCTAGGTAGCTGTTGTGATAGGGTTGATTCTAATATAAAATGACTGCTATAGCTCCCAATCAACTCAATGTACGATGGGTTGATCCCCTCACCGGATCTTAAGTTGTAAATCTTGAGTTCTATCTCCTCCTATGAAGCTACAATTGTTGGATTGCTTAACTACTGGAAGTGATTGAGCTACCAAAGAGGGGATAAAGCTTATAACTTGTTGCTGGATGATACAATACTACTATGAAGATGGTGAAATATACTCACAAGTGAAGGGCCGATCCCAACACAGGATTCCAAGATGAGATTCTTGGAACTTCCTTCCTCCTCTCAAACCCTATTGTTGGAATGTGTAATTCTTGAAGGTGATTGTTGCTACATGGAAGGATAGAATGCTGGCCTAATGTCGGATGTTGAACTTCTGATCAGAATTTATGTTTCCTGAGTGGGAACTCGAAGTCCCCCAAGGATAAGGGTGGTGTTTCCGCTTGGAAACACCCGTGTGCTAAACAACACATCAGACTTAGCTAAATAGTTGAAGCATGGAGAAAGTCGTAAACGAAAATAAAATATCAATATTCAGAATGCCTTCTATGGCTGACCTCACCTTCCCTTTATGGTTTTGAGCACTCACACACTCGGCCCCACACAATAATGATGTTGCACATTTGGCCACTAACCACCATAATGCCTACGTTGTCCTGTACTGTCTCCACTACCTTTATGACTGCGTTGTTGATTTGGCCATCTTGACCCCATTCACATGCAGTGACTCATATTCACACTAAGAAGTGGTTTATTCATCTTGACCCCATCCATATGCACTGACCCACATTCACAATAAGAATTGTTTTATTCCTACTAAAGGGATTTATGGTTCCCTCTACCCTCTTATTCATCTATCCTATTAAGAAAAGAAAAAATTAATATTCCAATTAGCTAAAAGCTAATTCGGAATATTAAAATCCTCCCCGCAAAAAAAAAAATTTCGTGAAGCAATTCCTGAACAAGCATCCTCTCTATTTGGCAGTCCCCCACGGTCACTGCAAAATTTTCCAGGGTCCCAGATGCCCCATTATATCACTCCTAGTCTTAGCATCGACCTGATATGAAGAGAACCCTCAATACCAGGATCCCAAGCCATCCTAAATCAATGTGAATCACACCTTTCTCCACTTGCTATCCAATTGGATACAGGTACCAGAATGCCTTTACATACCACCTGTAAATAGAGCATCATAATCATATAAAGTACTATATGTATCCATGTGCAACTACTCTACTAAGTCATTGATCTAATGTACTCCAAGGGTGGGAGCCTAAAGATAGAATTAGATTCCTATGGGAATAAGTCCTTCCCTACACATGCTCCTCCTAAGCTCCCCCTTTTGATTATCACTCCTTGCCAGTGAAGTTCCCCGCGCCAACAAGGAATCACTAAAGCCCACCGCAAGATCTAAATGATCTTCCGCTGTAGGGACCTGATCACCCCTAAGGTTAGATGAACCGTGAAATCCAGTGATGCCCGGATCCCATGCCAGTATCATGAGAGTGTTGTTATGCTTATGCTGCACCACTCTGATTATAAAATAACACTCCTTTGCATAGAGCTGGACACCGTGGCCCAAATCTATGCGTCAATTGATGCCAGTTCCATCAAGTACCAAAGGGAAACCCACATGTACCCATGCATCCACCACTCTGCTAGTGCATCCACCACAATGTGATATACAAATCCTAATATTCTCAGTTACACCTAAGTGGTTCAACTCCTCACATGCAATAAGGAGTAATGCTACTATGTCGAACCTCAATAGGTCTAAGGCCCAATGCATCAATGGGAGAGAAATGTCTCCATATAATTCTTTGTCCATAAGTATCCTTGGAGGAAATGATCCAAGTGCTTGCTTCACTGCATCATGGGTCACTACACACCACCAAGTGTCTTTGCACTCCTCAACATGCCACTGTATGCTGCAACCTGCCTATGCACACCACTGGATACCTCCTGCTACTGTTGAACCACTCTATACCATCCCATGCCTTGTATGTGTCAAGGCACTACTTGGTGGCCTGTCAATACCACCTCCTCCGATCAGCTCTTACCAAACTAGGCTAATCACCATATGACTCCACACATGATCGATATGATGAGATAGCTCCTGAAAAGGGTATAACTTCCTGCTGAACCATCCTATCACTAGGGATGTCTGGGATTCTGATAGATGTCTGAAAATGTGTGTGCACTGAAAAATCCAACCCATCATGCAACTACTACCCTCACCTACCGACTATATTATGTGATGGGAAATCCCACCTAGATCACAACAGTAATCTGGCCCTCATGTCCCTCTGGTAATCCATGGACTTTGCTGAAATGTGGCCATTAATGTATTGAGCTGCCTAGCCTACTCCACGGGGTACCAACTCATAATATCTCGCCATCCAATCCCAACATGCAGATGTTTCACCGTGCAAAAATCCGATAATCTCATCCTTCTATCCAACACTTCACAAGTGAATCAGTCCCCAGAATATTCTACGAGCAACTAGGCCCTCTCGACTGCATCACTGCTCATCAAGGACAACGTTTCTTGCCTCCGTTACAATGCATATGCTACCACCTTGTCCTCTCCTTTGGCATACTCAATCTCAAACTCATAGGCTTGAATTATGTTGATCCACCTTTGTTGCCTCTCCTATAGCTTCTCATGCTCAAGAAAATGTCGAAGATGGTTGTGGTTAGTCTTCACCCGAAATCTGTTGCCTGCCAAATACTGCTAAAATTTGGCCAATGCATGCATAATGGCCAACATCGCTTTGTCGTATATAGAATACAACAACTCATGCGGTAGTAGCTTCTGGTTCTCGAAAGATATGGGATGGTCTCCTTGTACCAGAACTACACCTATTCCCTCCTTTGAAGCACCACACTCCAACACAAAGTGTTATGTGCAACTCAAAAATGTCGACCCACAATATCTACTCATCTCCTCCTTGATCCTATTAAGGGTCATATGCACAGTAACTGTCCCCTGATCCAAATCAACCATGTGCTCCAACCCCTGGTCATGCGGCTGCCCTAGTGGCATGTCCCCAAAAATCTCCATTTGATGTGTCAAGACTATCTGGGATGGATATGTATGCATGCCTCAGATCGGATGATGCTTGGGAACACTTTGAAAATATGCACGAGTTCCTCCAACTAGTTCAAATGCTCCTCATGTTGCTGGTGGTGGTATTAGTTGATCTCCTGCTGATGCACCAATGCTGGCATCTCCCTTATGCTCCTCATACACTTCCTCTTCTCCTTCACTATCAAAGAATGCCTCAATGTAGTGTGCCTCTAAGTTTCTTCTATCAAACCTCTCCACCAATATTCGAGTGAACTCTTCATATGCGGTCACTCCTGCATGACCCAATCCGTGGAATCACCATCCATGTTCTTAACCTTCAAGGTGAAACATTGTTATCTCGACAGACTCCACTTCTGCTACTTGGTGCAGCTAGAAATAGATATCTAACTTCTCGACCCAAGCCTTTGTTGTACTATTGGATGACCCGTCGAATGTAAGCAGAAAGAATCTACCCGAGGTATGTTGCTTACCCTGCATGTACCCTCCTCCTCTAATGTTGTTGCGGGGTCTCCGGTTGATTTTGATATGGAAAAATTCTGGGAAATTCAGATTATCTCTGAAATATTGAGTCTGAGATCAGTGTTCTACAAGATAGTCACTAAGAGTCTCATGCTCCTAATGTCCTCCAGCTCCATTTCCTACTGCTAGGAAGGTGGGCATAGTAGGGCACTGTGAGACTTGTTGCACCGCCGGTTTCTCATACCACTGATGTGGAGTACTCGAACTCTCTCCATACTGTAACCCTTGTGGGGTTTCTCTTTGTCTTTACACTCTCATTTCTTTGATTTATCTAGTGATATCCTGCATATATTTGAGAAGGATTTTGGGAAACTCTCTCTCATAAAATTCTCCCGCCATTGGAGACTTTCCTCTATCTTTTGACTCCGGAATGTGGCCTCCTCAAATGTCATAGATAAAATTCTCCAGAGTCTAAGCCAATATTATGCTCTAATACCACTGTAATATTCCTAAATGGAAAAGATAGGAATATAGAACATCTGTAGCATTCCAAATAAAGAAAAATAGGAATATAGAAGTAACGTCTGAAAAATTCCCGAAATATGCTGCAACTGGAAATTACATTAAGACATAATAACCATGAGCAGAAAAAACTGAGTCATATCAATATAATCAACAGCAAGATAAAGTACATAGTGCTCTAAAGAAGATGCACTCAAGCCAACAAGAAGTGGTTGCAATAGCTCTAAATCCTAGCACTGGAAATGTTGTGTTGTTGTTGCTGCTAGAAGGACTGCCTCTACGTAGTGCTGTTGGAAACTACTAATTTTGGAAACAAGAATCATGTGCTAGTGGCTTCTGGAGTGCTGAAAAAATATGGTATTTCAAACATGGGTTCTAATCGAAAAACCCAGAAAAACGCAAAAATGGTTTGGCCTAGTTTTAACTTTGGAAATTCGACCCTTTTTGGGTTGCAAACTACACTCCTGCTGGCTGAACTATGAAATCCTGCTAGGTAGCTACTATGATAGGGCTGATTTGAATATAAAATGTATGCTACAAATCCCAATCAACTCAACAGATGAAGGGATGATCCCCTCACTGGATCTCAAGCTGTAAATCTTGAGTTCTATCTCCTCCTATGAAGATGCAGCTATTGGACTGCTTAACTCGTGGAAGTGACTGGACTTCCAAAGAGGGGATAAAGCTTATAGATTGCTTTTGGATGATATAATATTTCTCTCAAGATGCTGAAATATACTCACAAGTGAAGGGATTACCCCAACATAGGATTCCAAGCTAAGATGCTTCAAACTTCCTTCCTCCTCTCAAACCCTACTACAGGAATGCGTAATTCCTGTAGGTGATTGTTGCTGCATGGAGGGATAGAATGATGGCCTGATGCCAGATGTTCAAATTCTTCTCATAATTTACCTTTACTGAGTGGGCACTCAAATTTCCCCGAGGATGAGTGTGGGATTTCTGCTTGGAAACACCTGTGTGCTAAACATCACAGTAGACTTAGCTAAACAGCTGAAGCGTGGAGAAAATCATAAATGAAAATACAATATCAATATTTAGAATGCCTTCTATGGCTTCCCTCACATTCCTTTTATGCTTGTAAGACCTCACACCCTTGGCCCCACACAATAATGATGCTGCACACTTGGCCACTAACCTCCATAATGACTGCGTTGTCCTCCACTATCTCTACTACCTCTATGACTGCGCTGTTGATTTGGTCATATTGACCCCATCGACATGCACTGACCCATATTCACACTAAGAAGTGGTTTATTCATCTTGAACCCATCCATATGCACTGAACCACATTCACACTAAGAAGTGGTTTATTCCTACTAAAGGGATTTATGGGTCTCTTAGACCCTCTTATTCATCTATCTTATTAAGAAAAGAAAATTTTAATACTCCAAATAGCTAAAAGCTAATTAGGAATATTACAGTCCCTAACTTGACCCACAAATTCTTCATTGTAGCTTCCCCAGATACATTCAACAATATCAAATCTAAGATACACAGCTGTATTGTGCTCTATACCTTCCGATCTAACCTTGCCCAGTCTTCATCTAACATTGTCATTGGTTTAGTACCCGGATCTATCGCAATCCACTAATATTTATCCACCAATAGATCCTCTATATTGAGCTTTCAAAAATCAAAACTCTGACCATTAAATTTCTCGATCTCTATCATTCCACTGCTCGCGATCTTTTTTCACAACAAGAATCGATCCCGCAAATTTCCCACTGAAAAGGGTCTACCATAGGCCCTAGAAAAAAACCCCTCAGCAGTAAAGGTGTCCCCTTGAAGCCAAAACAAATCTGATACCAAATGTAGGTTTTAACCCTGTAGAGAAAATATCTTGAAATGAATTCCTAAAAATTAAAATTAAAAAATAGCGAGAGCATAAAACATAAAACAGATATACATAGATATTTTTCCCTTGGATCCCAAATTGGGACTACCAGCTTGATTTTTCATTATATTCCTTTTAGTGTTACAACACATATATATACATGTCGAAGCATTCATAAACCCCAATCCATTAACCCTAGATCAGGACATAATCGTAGTTCCCTTGACCAGATCTACAACATACAAGGGGTAGAAAACCATCATGCTCCAAAACCATGTGCAAACACATGCACAAAACCATAGGCAAGTCCACCCACCTAAAATATGGTCCAAAAAAAATTTTCTAGGGCACTGTCGTGGACCCTGTGTAGGGGGCTACCCGTCCCCTCCCAACCCCTAGACAGGGGTTCTGTCGCCCCCCCTGATATACAAGGCGCAAGCGAAGGGGATATGGGGCCCAACTCTTACCCCCTACTTCACGCTTGCTTCTAGTCATGGGAAGAATATAACACAAACCCAACACACCCTGTTGAAAAACAAATAAACATGACAACTCAAATGACATGACAGTGTACCGCTTATTGGAGATTTATAATATAGATCATGGAAGTATTTAGATCCATATACATATGTACATAAATCCAACCATCACATCAAAACATATACCAAAACATCGCCAAAACATATGCTAAACTAGAACAAACATCACACCAAAACTGCTTTGCCTCAACCAGCAAACAAGGAAGGATACATGGCCTTCAACTGATCCTCCATCTCACATGTAGCTTCATCAGGCCCAAAGTGCTTCCACCACAATTTAACTTTCTCTATTGCTCAATTCCAGAGCATGAGAAACTTTTTCTGCAATATATATTGAGGCTTTGGTAGGAACTTACCATCTGATTCCACTTGCAATACAAACGAGTCAATCACATGATCAACATCTTTAACATACTTCTTAAGAAAATATATATGAAAAAAATGATGTAATTTCACTGTGGAAGGTAGTGCAAGTCGATAGGCCACTGGTCTGATCCTCTCAATGAACCTAAAGGGTCCACAAAGCCTTGATTCCAGTTTGGCACGTTATCCAATCCGCAAGGATCTTTTCTTAGGATTGATGCATAAGTACGCCTAATCCCCAACCAAAAACTCTTTATCCAACCTGTTTTGATATGCATAATTCTTTTGCCTATCATGTGCTACCTTCAAGTTATTCTTGATCACTTTCATTTTTTGTTCCATGTCTACCAAGATCTCGGGTCCAATCAGTACCTTGTTAACTAGATCACTCCAATTGATAGGAGTGTTGCAACTATGCCCATACATAACCTCAAATGGACTCATGCTCAATCACTACTAATACCCATTATTGTAAGAAGTCTCTACTAGTGGAAGATACTCTTCCCATTTCCACTGCTGATGCATTACATACATCCTCAACATATCCTCTAGTATCCTATTGACCCTATCAGTCTCTCAACATGTTTACGGATGACAAGTTCTGATGAAGGCCAACTTAGTGCTCAAACCTGCAAACAACCCCTTCCAAAACTTGGAAGTGAACTTTGCATTCATGATTGACACAATATTCTTCGGAACACCATGCAATCTAATTATGTCTCTAATAAACCCCCGTGCTACATCGCTAGCTGAGTACGTAGTCTTCACTGGTATGAAATGTGAAACCTTTATCAACATGTCCCCAAAAACCAAAAAAGAATCGTGTTGGCTAGCAGTATTAGGAAAACCTGTGATGAAATCTAGAGAAATGATCTCCCATTTCCACTTTGCAATCACAATTAGTTGTAGTAGTCCACCTCGATGTTTACACTTTTCCTTAACCATCTGACAATCCAAACATCTGGCTACAAAATTTGCCACATCCTTCTTCAGATTCAGCCAATAGTAGAATTTATTCACTACAATCAAAGTCTTCAGGTAACCTGGGTGACCCGAATATGGTTTCACATGAAACTCCCTCAAGATCACCTTCTTGAGCTCACTATTGTCTGGTACATACATCATGTCTCTAAATATAACCAATCCATCTATTGTTGGATGGTAATCCAAATATTTTACACCTGCATCGGTACTGGTACATGTACTTGCACCATTACCTGTACTTGTATCTACACCTGTACTAACTCTTGTACCTATACCATTACATGTACCAAAACATATACTTGTACCAATACCTGTACTTGTAACAACACATGTACCTGTACCTGTGCCAACACCTGTACCTGTACTCTGCTGCAACCTGTGCATAATCTCCATATTCCTGTGATCCATCTGTCGTGCCTGCAAGATATTATCCTGTAAATCTATCCTATAGGAGCTCATAACTTCTATGTTTTTTACCTGTACTCGCCTACTAAGAGAATCTGTGACCCTATTCTCTTTTCCCTTAATGTACCTGATCTCAAAGTCAAGCTCAGTCATATTGCCCAACCATCTAGCCTATGTGGCATTCAAATTCGGTTGGTCAAAAAAGTACCTCAACCCAATATTGTCACTCATAAATACAAACCTCCTACCAAGAAGATATTTCCTCCACATATTCAATGCATGTATGATCACTTCTAGCTCGATATCATGTGTAGGGTAGTTTTTCTCATGCTCAATTAGCTTCTGTGACTCATAGCATACCACATGCCCATCCTGCATAGGGACCCCACTAAGTCCTCTCTTGCAAGAATTTGTACACACTACAAACTCCTTATCCGAGTCTAAAATATTTAGAACTGGATCATGTATCAACAAATGCTTAAGCTGCTCAAAACTAACCTCACACTCCTCTGTTCATTCAAACTTCTTACCTACCATCTGCAATGATATAATATGATAAGTAATCTGTGAGAAGTTCCCGATGAACCTCCTGTAGTAACCTACCAATGCCATGAATGATCTCACCTCACCACATTATTTGGAGCTACCCAGTCCATAATTTTCCTTATCTTATCTGGATCTACTGCAATACCTTCCTTGGAGACAACATGTCCCAAGTAGTGTACCTTTGTGTTAGGCCTCGGTTTTTCCCTTCTTTGTATCACCTTTTACTCGAAATACCTCATGCTTTTGCTTCGCTTGAATAGTTATTGTCGTAGTTTTGTGCATCCTCAGAGATAATAAGTAAGCATTTGATATTCCCTTGTTTTAATAGTATTTAAACATTAAAAACATCTTTAATAATATTTTTTGTGTTTGTGGGTTAACAAAGTTGATTATATGCATATTCTAACAGAGGTCAAGTTCCCACACTACACATTCTTGCACTAGTACCGGCAGGATTCCTGCACCAATTCATATTTTACAACTTCAGCCAAAATTCACAGTAGTTTCCAAATAGTCGATTTCATCCTCGATTTCCATGCCGATCGTTGCGAATCTCAAAATTCTGAAGCATGAGTTTTTTTTCCCAGCATAGGAAATTTATTAATACACAAGCCATTTCCCAAACTTTTTAATGGTTGAGGAGATATGAAGGGCGCTTTGGATGCAGTTTGTTAAAAATACCAATTTTTCCATAATTGTAACCAGCAATTTTCAGACTGCCTATTTCCTCCTCGATTTTCCACGCCGATCGTAGCAAATATTAAAATTCCAAAACATGGGTTTTTTCCTAGCATAGGATATTGAGTAATACACAAGCCGTTTTACAGAATTCATAATGGTTAAGGAGATACGAAGAGGTCTTTTGAGGCAGTTTGTTAAAATTACCAATTTTTCCAAAATTCTAGGAAATTCCTATATTTGGGAAATTCATGGTAAATATTCATTCATTCAATAGGGAAAAAGTCGTACTAATATTCTATTGTTAATTATTGGTTAGGATTCAATCTCCATGTGTTTGCAAATGATTGGCTTGTTTAATGCCAAATTTGTAATGTAAAAGGTTATAAGAGAAGAGTTATGGCTCCAAGCGAAGGAGGAAGGGTGGTGGAGGAGAAGCCATTTTCATTGTATCTTGATGCTGCTGAGTTAAGTGGTGGGGGTTCCACCCCCTGCACCCTTGTTCTAGGCTGGACTCAAATTTATAATGTACATTTGCTGATTTGAAATTAATACAAAGGGGTTATGCCATGTTTTTTTCATTCTGCGTTTTAATCTATTACTGATGTGTCTTTGAGTGCTGAAGCTTCAAGTTTCCTAAAATGGGGAACAAGATGGTTGGCTAGGGCCTAACCAACCCAGCTTGTTTTCCCTCTTGTGCTTTCATTGATTTAAAGATGTGTGTTGATTTTATACATGCAAAGTGTGGATTGAGTTTATGATTCATCTCTTCATAAGAATTCTGGTTTTATTTCATTGACAATAAAGTGTGACAAATCTGTGGCGTGTCTATTAATTAAGTTCAATTTAATTTCATTCATTTCATTTTACGAATATTAGTTATCTCCGCCTGGAATCATGCAAACATTCCTGCACTAGTGCGGTTATAATTTTTGCAACTTGTTTTTTCGGTTCATTACAACAAGATTGTTTCATTCCTTTCCTTTATAATAATTTGATGAATTTATATAAGTGAATGTTCATTAGCAAATAGAATTATTTTTAATACCAAAGAGTTAAAATCCTAGGAATTAAAGATGCTTTGTTAAATGATGAACGAACGTTGTTATGACACATCGATCAGTGCCTGCACTTCATATTTTTAAAAGGAAAGAATTAAAACGTAAATCTAAATAATTGAAGTGAACCTTTCTGAGTTAACAAAGATTAAAGGCATATCTGGGTTATGTGAGTAACTATCATAGTGATAAAAGCCTGTTTTCATGCTTGATTTATTTATTTTACTGCATTGAAGAAAGTTTGCTTTGAATTCTGAAGTTTGTTTTATTTCAAAGCTTATTTTAATTATGAGATTCAGTTTGGTTGAAGCATTCTTTAGCGTGTGCAAGTTATTTAAGAATTATAATTCGCCTTTGCAAATTATTTTCATAGTTATCACACTCTTCAATGTTTCCTTAAAGTAATTGGAAAACTTGGTACAAGAACCTTTGTTCCAGTACAGGAACCAATATCCTGATATAGGAACAGAGTGCTCTAGTCTCAAGGCTAAGAGCCCCTGCATAAAGACCTAAATCTCCATTATAAATGTAAAATATACTTCTAGCACATAATCCTTGTGCCTATACTAGTGCAAGTAGATTGCAAGTGTACAGGAATAATAACTTAGTGCAGGAAGGAAAATCCTTAAAAAGGCAGATATCTTCAAAGGCCCAATTGTTAATCTGTCAACAACTATACTAAAGATAAACATTGAATTTTATTTTGGTAATTAGGATTATTTGCAGCAGCTTGAGTGTTCCTTTTATTTTTTGCAAAGACTTTCTTTTTATTCTAGTTTCCAGAATGGTGTGGTGTCATTGTATTAACTAGTGTAGGTTGTTGAAGTCCTTCTTTGGAATTTCCAGTGATGCACCTCTAAGTTTACAAACTCTGGGATTGAAAATTAAATGTTAGTTTTTTTACTATGCCCGACATTTTGGCACCGTTTTCAAGGAGGCTCTGAGGGAATTGACCTTAGTAACCTGTTGTATTTTGGTTTTCTCTTTACTTAGTTTTTCTTGCAAATTTTATTTCCTTAGAATTGATTCTTTGAATTTGTTTCTTTCCTGCTTTTTTTTAAAGTTTTTTTCATTCCTTGGGCATTTTAAACCCCCCCCCCCCAATATATTCAACCATGTGCTAACAAGATATACCAACTAGCTTGTTGAAAACAGAGAAATGGTATTTCAAGGCATTTTTCAATGAGGAGTTCTAAGGCTAATATCAATCATCCAATGTAACTATTTCACTGATCACTTGGAAATGAAAATCGATGAAGGAGTCTCGAAGTAGTACATGGAGAACCTATTTTCATTTGGTAAGAAATGGAAAAGATTGTTACTTTTGAATTCCCTATCAAAGATCCAGGAGTGGCACAAATTCATAGTATTCGCCCATCTGCACTACCAAAAATTCATGGTTTCGAAAATGAAGACCCAGATACATCCTTATTTGAATTTGAAGTACCTTTTAAAGGATATGGTTATTGCACTAATGCTCAAAGGTTGCAAGTGTTTCCTCTTACTCTAAAAGCAGCAATTCTCCGATGGTTCATGAGCCTTGGAGGGAACTGCATTCAAACATGGAAAGACATGAAGAATGTATTATTGGATAAATATCAAGATTACTACCAGGCCGGTGAAGATATGTTTGGGATAACACAGGGGGAAAATAAAATTTTGGAGGATTATGTGGAGTGATTTAGATTCAACCTCCAAAAATCAAAACATAAAATTTTGGTAAAAGAGACCTTGAAAACACTCCTACTCAAAGGAATCAAAGATGAATTTTTAGAATATTTAAATCTTATAGGAGCAGGTGATGTTTCTCACTTACCATATGATGATGTTTGTAAATTTTGCATTATTTATTCAAGAGGAATCTCCAAGCTTGGTAAGAATTCTCGAGAACCTTCTTCTCAATGTTTGAAATATACTACAAAAATAGAAGCTACGAAATCTTGTCTAAATTTACAATTGGTTGATTTGCAGGAAGAACAGAAGAAGTGCCAGGAGGATCATTCAACAAATCATTTGCCATCACTATTGAGGTTTCAACATGTGTTTAAGGAATCAAGTAAAGAAATAAATCAACCGTCGTGTATAACTCAAAACTCATCATCATTTAATACTTGGAATAGTATTTATTATCCCCAACAGGTTCCTCAAAACATCCAAAACCCTACAGTTCCATGGAAAACTTATAATCCTCCTCTAATTCAATACCCCACCTTATGGCCACATTGCACCTCTCCCTCGAGCCATATATTCCCACAACCTCAAGGATGGTTTGGAGCATCCTCTCTAGGGAAATTCCCCAAGGAAACTCCATTACCCATTCAACAATAGTTACAATTCGTGTCCAATGCACCACCCTGTTATCCTTCTCTATGGTCCCAATCATTTGTGCAACCAAATCTTAATTATGATTATCAAGTTGCACATCAATTTAAAGCACCTATTTTTCCTACTCACTCCCCTACTGATTGTAATACCATATCTTTTAAAGAGGGGAGAGGAGTGAATTCAAAAACTTCCCCTATTACCACGCAAAATTTACCTCGGGAAGAAACTTTAATCCATAAAATATTAGAGGAGAAAACTATAATTGGAACTTGTTCAGAAACCGTAGTTGAAGCTCACCAAGAAGAAAATCCTAGAATTTCCCTTAACCATCCTTTTCAATCTGAAGAGAGCAAACACCAAGTTGTAGAATATTTGTATGAGTTGGAGAATCATCAATATGTGGGTCCTATTGAATCCTGGTTCCAAACAATTTTTAGCACGCCCCATTCCCTCATTAAATGGAAACTTTTGGTACCATATCAATCAAAGCATCTGGTTTCTCACACTTTGGTATGTGTCAAGGTTTATTATTTAAAACTAAGTGTGTGTATATTTAGCATTATGTTGCATACATGGCTACATTATAAGTATGCCTACAGTTAAAAGGGATCTTCCTCTCTTTAAAATAGGGTAGGGTAATGAATAAAGATGCCATCTGAAATAAAATTTTATAATAGCACCCTTGAAATTGTGATTCCCTAAAGTGCAACTTGTAAAATTTCTATTGTTATGCACTCTCATGGTAAGACTTGTCAAAATAAATTCACTCCTAATGCCTCATATTTTATAAAGTGACTTTGGTTATTGACCAATAACTATCATCCAAAAATTTTTGAGGACCCCCTTTGAAGGTATTGATGAGAATCTTCCTATGGTGGACCATGCCTATAATGCTATAACAAGGTTTCACAAGAACCCTGACATGATCAATTTGAGGAATGTCTTAGTCATTATTAAGATGTTTTATTTAAAATGAGTCTTCAGGGTAGTACCAACCAATAAATATTAGTAATTAAAAAAATTTCACGTCATCTCGTACTCTTAAGGAGCAGAATCGCCTCCCCAACTATTAAGTAACCTATTTAAGGTTGATTTTAATCAGAGTTTTTATATAAGATAGATTAATTGATGGATAGGAGGTCTAATTACGAGTCGACCTACCATGATCATGGGTCCTAATGAGAACAACATTACCGCACTGGTCACCAAGCCAGGGTAGTGGCTTTCAGTTGAAAATCTAGAAGACAAGAGGTCTCATCATGAGTCAACTTGTTCTTTCTTGTTAGTTCTTGTGAATGGAACTGTTGTTATCTAGTTACCAAGTCAGTAAAATGGCTTTCAATTAATTTCAAAACAAATGTAAATTCTTTGAAACAACTCTGAACCTATATCTAACAGTTGCGACACACGAATTTCATGGGTTAAAAGGCATCCCTGTTGAGGCTATTGACGAATGCTGGTAGCAGGGACACGCCTGTGGTATTGAAGTTAACTTTACACTATGATTTACTTGGTTGTTTTTGTCTTTCTTAATTCATTATCATATCTCTTTGAGAATGGCTTTAATATCCTTCTAATGTTATGCCTTGGAGTTCTATCTGAATAATTTTTTTTTATGGATGTGGGACCCTTAATGCAGGTACCTCACCTTGCCTAGAAAATAGAAGCTTCAATTATATGTGGATAAAGGTAAGATGGTCACTATGGGAAAGTATTATGATGGCTACTTTTATCACCATGGATTTCAAATCATGGCACTCATATTTACAATGAGGATATTAAAGTAAAAGTTTTGATCGAGGATGCCCCAGAAATGTTTATGGAAATTTTAATAAGTTGGTCATTTTATTCAATAATAACACCATCCTTGCAATTTGGTATTCCTACGGTAGCTTTTGTGTTAGATTTTCTTGAAATCGGTCTAAATAAACAAAGAGTCCAAGAGACACTCTATTTTTGGAACAAGCTCTATCTAATGAAGGAAATATTGGTCACACAGAATTGCAGGAACATTATTACGAGTGCCCATAAATGTTTTAATATTTTTTTTTGTAATGGGGTGACAATACAAAAATTGATTTCCTTGCATGAGGACATGCAAGAAGGTCATCATGGGGGGATGTTGGGCCTTTGTTTTGCCAAGCTTTATATCACCTCTTACTCGAAATCCCTCATGATTTTGTTTAACTTGAATAGTTATTGTCGTAGTTTTTTTCATTATCGGAGATAATAAGTAAGTATTTGCTATTCCTTTGTTTTAACAGTATTTAAACATTAAAAGAATCTTTAATAATAGTTTTCGTGTTTCCAGGTTTACAAAGTTGATAATATGCCTATTCTAATAGAGGCCAAGTTCCTGCACTACACATTCTTGCACTAGTACTGGTAGGATTCCTGCACCACACATTCTTGCACCAATTCAAATTTTACAACTTCAATCTGAATTCACAGCAGTTTCGAGACAATTGTTTTCCTCCTCGATTTCCACGTCGATCGTTGTGAATCTCAAAATTCTGAAACATGGGTTTTTTTTCCGAGCATAGGAAATTGAGCAAGACACGTGTATTTTTCCAATATTTTTAATGTTTGAGGAGATACGAAGGGAACTTTGGAGGTAGTTTGTTAAAAATACCAATTTTTCGAGAATTCTAGCTAGCAGTTTCCAGACTACCTATTTCCTCCTCGATTTCCATGCAGATAGTAGTGAATCCTCAAATTCTGAAACATGAGTTTTTTTCCCAGCATAAGAAATTGAGTAATACATGGGTCATTTTCAAGAATTCATAATGGTTAAGGAGATACGAAGAGGTCTTTGGAGGCATTTTGTTAAAAATAACAAATTTTCCAGAATTCTAGGAAATGCCCAGATTTGGGAAATTCGTGGTAAATATTCATTCCTTCAATAGGGAAACAATTCTACTGATATTCTATTGATAATTACTGGTTAGGATTAAATCCCCACGTGTTTGTAAAGGATTTTCTTGTTTAATGAGAAATTTTTAATGTAAAAGGTTATAGAAGAAGAGTTATGACTCCAAGTGAAGGAGGAACGGTGGTGGAGGAGAATCCATTTTCATTGTACCTTGATGCTACTGAGCTGAGTGTTGGGTGTTTTACCCCCTTCATCCTCATTCTGGGTTGGACTCGAACTTATAATGTACATTTGCTGATTTGAAATTAATACAAAGGAGCTATGCCATGTTGTTTTCATTATGCGTTTTAATCTATTACTGATGCGTCTTTGAGTGTTGAAGCTTCAAGTTTCCTAAAATGGGGAATGAGTTGGTTGGCTAGGGCCCATCCAACCCAACTCGTTTTCCCTCTTGTGCTTTCATTCAGTTAAGGGTGTGTGTTGATTTTATTCATGCAAAGTGTGGATTGAGTTTATGATTTATCTCTTCATAAGAATTTTGGTTTTATTTCATTGACAATCAAGTGTGACAGATCTGTGGCGTGTCTATTAATTAAGTTCGATTTACTTTCAGTCATTTCCTTTTATGAATCATAGTTATCTCCACCTGGAATCATGAAAGCACATTCTTGCACTAGTGTGGTTATAATTTCTGCAACATGGGTTTTCAGTTCATTATAGTAAGATCGTTTCATTCATTTCCTTTATAAGAATTTGATGAATTTCTATAAGTGAATTTTCATTAGAAAATAGAAGTATTTTTAATACCAAAGAGTTAAAATCCTAGGAATTAAATATGCTTTGTTAAATGATGAACGAATGTTGTTACGACACATCGATCTTTGCCTACAATTCATATTTTTAAAAGGAAAGAATTGAAACGTAAATCTGAATAGTTGAAGTGAAACTTTCTAAGTTAACAAAAATTAAAGGTAGATCTGGGTTATGTGAGTAATTATCACAGGGATAAAAGCCTGTTGTAATGCTTGAGTTATTTCTTTTACTACATTTAAGAAAGTGTGACTTGACTTTTTAATTTTGTTTTATTTTAAAGCTTATTTTTATTATGAGATTCAGCTCGGTTGAAGAATTATTTTGCGTGTGAAAGTTATTTTAGAATTATAATTCGCCTTTGCAAATTATTTTCATAGTTAGCGCACTCTTTAATTTTTTCTGGAAGTAGTTGGAAAAATTGATGTAGGAACCTCTGTTCTGGTACAGGAACGAATATCCTGATACAGGAACAGAGTTCTCTAGTCCCAAGGCTGAGAGCCCCTGCATAAAGACATAAATGTCTAGTATAAATGTAAAAGATACTTCCAACACATAATCCTTGTGCCTGTACTAGTGCAATTATATTGCAGAAGTATAGGAATAATAACTTAGTGCAGGAAGGAAAATCCTTAAAAAGGTAGATCTCTTCAAAGGCCCAATTATTAATCTGTCAACAACTACACCAAAGATAAACATACAATTTTATTTCGGTAATTGGGATTGTTTGCAGCAACGTGAGAGTTCTTTTTATTTTTTGAAAATTACTTTCTTTTTATTCCAGTTTCTAGAATGGTGTGGTGTCATTGTACTAACCACTGCATGTTGTTGAATTCCTTCTCTAGCATTTCCAGTGTCCCGCCTCTAAGTTTACGAACTCTTGGATTGACAATTAAATGTTAGGTTGTTTATTACACTCGACACTCTGTCTGCAAGAAACTGCATTTTTTGAGCTTAGAATACAACTGATGCTCTCTCAAAAACCTCAACACCGCTTCCAAATGCTCTGCGTGCTCTTCCTCATTTTTATAATATACCAATATTTCATAAATAAACACAATCACAAAACTGTCGAAATAAGGACACAACACATTGTTTATAAAAAAAATAAATGTAGATGGGGCATTAGTCAAACTGAATGGAACTACAAAAAACTCATAATTCTTGTACATGGTCCTAAATGCAGTCTTGTAGATGTCCTGCTCTTTGATGCATACCTAGTGATAACCTGATCTCACGTTGATATTAGAGAACATCGCTTCTCCCTTCAGTTGATAGAACAAATCATAAATCCTCAGTAATGGGTACCTGTTCTTGATGGTCACTTTGTTCAACTTCTTGTAGTCAATGCATAGTCTAAGAGTGCCATATTTCTTCTTCACGAACAACATCGGTGAACCCCATGGTGATACAGTTGGCCTAAGGTACCCTTTGTCCAACATTTCCTTCAACTAAAATTTCAACTCTACCAACTCTAGTGTACTCATCCTGTAAGGTGACTTTGATGCTTGAGCTTCCCCTAGTACCAACTCAATAGAAAATTCTACTTCCTTGTGTAGTGGAAAATCTGAAATATCTGCGAGAAGCACATCCTAAAACTGCTGCAAAACTGGATACATGTTCAACACATTTGCTTCTTCAACTTCTTTACCTTTGTCACTAGAGATATGAACTGAAAATAACACACATCCTTTCCTATGCCTGCATGGTTGTCACCATCGTAACTAATGGTGGTTTTTTCTTTACTTGTAGAACTCTTGGTTCCCCATTTTCATCTAAGCATTCAATATCTTTGTCATAGTAATCTACTTCGGTCTTGTGAAGATACAACCAATCCATACCCAATAGCATACTCTAGGAACCCAATGGAAATATGTTCAAGTGCCATGCTGTAGGCATATCGTTTAACTCAAATGCATAAGATCTTATGCAATGGTGAACTATTTCCTTCGTACCTGTGGCCAACTACACTAACAAAGACTCTGAATGCATTTCCTTACACAAACCACACTTATTCACCATGTCAGGACTAACATAGATATAATTAGATCCAAGATCAGTCAAAATAGAAATAACTTGATCACAAATATTACTTCCCATCTCAATGATAGAAGCCTGGTGGTCTTCCTGCTTGTTCTCCACTACTGCATAGATGTGAGGAATGCTCTTCCGAACATCCCCAATAGTCTATGCCTCTTGCACATCTTAAAAGATATTAATGACCTCCTTGATTCTGTGGACATTAATCTCTCTTAAGATGCTCCTCATTGCATGTCCAACACTCCAATCGTACCATACCATTACCTCCATGTTGTGGTTGTGATCTATGTTGATGTTGTTGTGATATATGATGCTATTGTGGCCTATGTCCCTTTCCAGCTCCATTAAACTTCTTTTGTGGTGCCACATTCTCTTTCTCATTTGCATTCTGAGGCCCTTCTCTCTTAGGCTGCCATTTACCTTTACCTTTCTCTTTCCCTTTTCATCATTGCTAAGTCTCATTCTTGCACTTTGAATATTCATAGAAATGCTTCAACTTCCCAATGAATTCCTCAAGTGACCGAGGCTCATCATACTCAATATATTTGAATGCTAATGGAAAACCACTAAACAATCGCTGAAATTTAGCCTTGTCATCGGTTAGATATGTCACATACCTTAATAGATCTAAGAACTTGGTCATGTACTCTTCATATGTCATATATCCCATTCTTAGCTCATAGAACTATTTAGCCTTGTTGTCATTATACCTCTCTAAAAAGTACTTCTTCCTGAAAATCTTCTTGAACTCATGCCAAATTAAGTACTATGTGCTGATTTCTTTTACCAGATTCACATCATCCCACTATATGTATGCATTACCTTTCAAACTAAAGATAGAAATTTTGGCTTTCATGTTATCTGAGTACTCATTCAACTCAAAGAATTTTTTCATTCCAAGAATCGAAGCCTCTGCATCTTTTGGTTTCTTCATGTCTCCATAAAAAGTAGGTGGTTTTTCTTTCTTAAATTGATCTAGAAAGTATCCCCTATCACTCCTCCTATAAGGATGATGCCGATGAAGATCATGATGTCTACCAGAACTAGAATGATACCTGTACTCCTCACCCCACTTATCCGGAGTGTCCAACAACTTTCCATCTCTCATTGAATCTTCTATATTTGACTTGTGTCTACTAGGAGACCTACTGCCATATGCCCCATTAGTTCTATCCTCATGTCCATAGTTCATCCTATGTGGCCCTTGTTTCTACAAATATGACAAGATCTGAAGAAGTATTACATTCACCCCTGCTTGTTTCTCTTGTGCCTATATGATCCTATCATTATCCGCCTTACAACACCTTATTTCTTCCTTTAGGCTTCTCAATGTGTCTACCAAATTAGAAGAGCGCCAACCATGCTGCTCATATGACTCATAGGGAGATCCCTTGTAGTCTACCACCTTTCTATTCATGTTGATCATTCTCCTGTGAAGCATAATATGTCAAATAAACCAAATAATAATAAACCAATGTACCTTAGTGTAGTTTGGGGAAGATACTTCCTGCAAGATAAATCAATCAATGTAATACATGTATAAATATAATAATGACAACATATAAATTTCATTCTAGTTGGAGTCCAATCATCCATGCATGACCATACCAAATGCACACCAATGCAAGCTTGACCACACACAACCATAAGCATGAACCATAGATGTGCATAAGCAACACGTAATCTAGCATGAGCGACCAAAGAAAATGAAACATATAACATTACACAAGCAAGTATAAAAAACCAATACATAAGCATGACCCAAATGCGACCTATCATAACCAAGCAATGCATACAACATGTAACCATATGTAAGAAAGAGTGCACGCACAATACATAAACAAGAAAAACACACAACTAGTCACACATTCATGACATCATGTCGACAATAACATCATCAACACTTCCATAGCAACACCAATGCCACCATGGCCAACACAAATTGGATGCATCAACCACATACAACATAGGTATGAAAACACATAATAAATCAACATAAAATCATGACTAACACACCACCCATTGGTCTAAGTGTTGAACTTGGCTCTGATACCACTTTGTAACACCCTCTTCCCACATCTACCAAAGTAACTGATCGATCGAGGTAACATATGATCAGAGGCTACTAATATGAGATTCAACCTCCTAGATGACCTTAAGGAAGTGAAGCCAATGGAAACACGACAAAAACACCTTACACTGCATCATTGACATCCCTAAGAGGTAACCCAAACTTCCAAGGCCCTGTACCCTTAAGGGGGAACTTATTTTTAACCCCTTTAAGGCTTAATCATTGGCATGTAAGGGAAAGGGAGTGGTTATAGTCCCTTAGCCATGGGCTTTCCTTGTTATGGTAGTGGTTATGTCCCCAAAAATTAGTTTTGGGCCTGTAGCTCTGAGATTTGTGCCACATTTTTAGCCCCTAAGCCAAGGTGTTGGGAAAAATACTGAGAGGGGGGGGTGAATCAATATTTAGGACTTTATCAAACTTTTACTTTTCCACTCTCTAAAACCCATACGCTACTTTTCTTAAGCTAACTAGCATATACACGCGGATATCCTTCATAAAACTCTCGTATACATAGAGATCTAATTATGCCATTAATCCTTCATCATTCATTCATTAGATGTTCAATAAAAAGTAAACATGTGCAGTAAGAACAGAATAAATCATCACACATAAGAAACACACATGAACACGGAAATTTTGGGTGGAGGCTTGAAATTAGGAGAAAACCACTTGCATGTTGTTGTCTCGACCCAATATTTTGTTATGAAGAAAACGTCTTGCAACTTGTAATAACAGCGCGGAGACTCCTACCCGACACGCGAGGCACCACACAAGCACTGGTTGTGACCTCTTGGAAGGAGCTACACAACCCCGAGCTGCGACTGCCGACCCTCTCCTGGAAAAGGCTACGACCCCGGCTGGGTCGTGGCCTCACGGAGAGGAGCTCGACCCGCTCTCGTTTCGACCTCTGCAGAGGAACTATCACCCACAGTGAAGGCTACAATCAACGTGCCCTACGATGAGCACGTTTCATCAGTTTTCACCATGGGTCAACAACTTCAATAGAGCACAACTTGTAGGCCACGTTTCATCATATTTTCAGACTGGACCCACTCCACACATTTAAGCTCAATCATACATCATTAACAGATAGCAATAACATAGCAGAACAGATCAGACATTTGATACTTCATACTTCAGCAAACCCTAATCTTCATACGCGCTTTCCTTTCACTGATCCTGCGTATATACGTGCCTTCAACCATACAAACCCGCGTATACTTCTGTACATATTACAAAGCTAATTTCACACCGCTTCCATCGCGCTATGTGACAAACCGTGTATACGCGCATGCTACTGCGTCAAACTAGCGTATGGTTCTTCGGACATTTAGGTCATTGCAATAAGAAGGATGAGATGCATACTCATATTTTACCCGCACAACGCCCGGACAGGATGTTCGCCTCATCTCGGTCTAATCATTCCAGATCTAGATTCCCTTCTTCATCATTTCTTCATTGGTGCATTCAGATCTTTCATTCAACTGTAACCCTTTCCATTCAGATATGCTTCAGAGAGAAGTATTCATTCAAGCTCAGACTTCTTGCCCACATTTGCATAATGAATTTCTTCTCCTTATATAGGTTTACCCTTTATCAATACCATGAGCCAAAACCACATTACTTTCGATGGTATTCCTGGATGGGGTCACATAGACGAATCATTACTCAATACAATGGGTCAATACCATGGTGGTTACCCCTGGTTTTACATATTTAGAGCGCTTTTGCCCATACACGACTTGGCACGTTATTTCCCGTGTGCATACGCTACTTTGTCTAGACAAATCCGCGTATGCCTTGAGACATACTCTTTTCATCATGTTCTAGCACATACTGACATTCCTTCCATCATTACCTTATGTACTCATTGTATATACATCAGATTTACATCATTTAACAAGTTCATCAAGACATATTCCATCAGGGACAACTTCATCAAGTAGGTTGCCATCATCTTCATCAAGTGGGTTGCCATCAAGGACAACACTCAACATCATATTGCCAACAATCTCCCCTTTGGACTTGATGGCAACCACGATGGTGTTTGATCACCACAACAGATAGATACATTAAGAATACAATGACACCATGTCACTCTTGACACCATTCTTTCTCTTTATTCAAACACCATGTCACTCTCCCCCTTTGACATCAAGGGCAAAGGGCGGACCAAAATCAACACAAGGTTTTTCCTCCTCTAGTAGAAGGAAGCGTTCTACAGATCTGATGTACACTTAAGTGACCATGCTCCCCCTGAGTTCATGCTGAACCTACAACCATATTTTTCAATGAAGTACATGACTCTATGACCTTCCTATCACCGATGACTCATACTTACATCAAAGATCCATCCAAGTGGATTTACATATGAGATTCAAATACCCAACCAAGTGGGTTTACAAATTTTGACAAGTCCTTACATGACTGAATATTACAATTTTACATCATGGGTCTCAACAAGACCTTTTTATCAAATTACAAGTAATACTTATTATGACCAATACCAGAAAGACCTCAAGAGAGAGATCATATTTCAGAATCATCATAATGCCAACAATGCATTATACTCAGCAAGACTAGTGCTCCCCTTGAAAATGTGCATCCAAACATCCTTTCCATATGTCCAAGGCTCCTCCTTAGCTTGTGCAATCTGAATACTTTAAACAACAAGTCATTAGCAACAATCTCAGCATGATCTATCTGGATCTCCGAATCATAAGACTTCCATCATATCCAAAAGATATTCTTCATCAAATAAGCAATCCGGGCTCATCCATAATCTTCAACATAAGAAACCATGTATCATTTCATTAGCATGAGTATAACCAGAATAATGCTAACAGTACAATCATTAGCAGTCAGATTGATGCTCCCCCTGAACCTCTGCTCCTGATCTTTAGTTGTCATCCCAATTCTCTTATCATCAATGCATACGCGACTGTGTCTGCTAGAACTCGCGTGTATACGCGGCTTTAGTTCACTAAACCCACGTATGGAAAGTGAATTATAGAAAATTTCACATTCCTCCATCTCCCCCTGAATTTTTCCTTCTTGTACCTATCTTCTTCATGTCAGATGCCAGATCAACCATGAGAATCATCATACATCGCTCCCCCTGTGATGATACATTACTAAGCTCCATAATGTATCTCACATCACTTCTGCAGTCATTAAGAGAAGTAAGCTTCAGAAGCTGATGACTGCAGTAGGGTCAATATTCCCTACGTTTCTGACCGGTGCTCCTTGTTTTTCCAAATTTGCTTGAACTTTCTAATTGTGTGTTGAAAATTGTCCACTTTCTCAGATCTGTTCAACCTGCATTCTTTTTCTACATGTCCATACTTGTTACAAGAATAACATCTGATGTGTCCGGAGAAATAAGCATAAGAATCATAATGAGTATTTCTAATCTTCCTTCTTTTGCAATCAGCTGCTTTATGTCCATACTTGTTACATGAAAAACAATATCCCTTGAAGAAACCAGAGTACCTTTCTATGTAGGATCTGTTTGTTTGTGGCTGAAATAATCTGCTTCTGCAATTGGCTGCAACATGTCCATGATTATGACATTTAAAGAATTCAACATTATTGAATGACTTCCTTTGAGAATTCATGATTTTCGGTTGACCTTTTCTTTCTTTCAACACTTCAGATTTTGCATTGATGTCCTTTGATTCTTTAGCACCTCCTTGTGAACTAGAATCTCCTTTAACCGTTTCATGAAAACCAAGACCACGTTTGATAGAGGGAGACCTTTGACTACTAAGAATATTGTCTAGAATCTTAGTACTATCTTGAAACTTCAACAATTTATCTTTTTCTTCTAATTTACCTTTGAGAATATTTACCTCAACCTCCAAGCTTTGGTATTGATTCTTCATACTTTCTTCAACCCTTCTTCCTTCTTCTACTTGATCATTCAGTTTCAAGATTTCTTCTTTCAACCCATTTTCTTTTTCTTCAAATGCTAGTAGAAGTTCTTCATGCTCCTTATTCGATGCTTTGAGATCTGCTTTCAGAGAGATGATTTCTGCTTCAAGTCTTTCATTCTTCTTATTTGATTCTTCCAAATTTATTTTGTGAGTGATGAGTTCTGCTTCAAGTCTTTCACTGTAGTTGGTTACTTCATCGTACAACCCTTGATACTCGTTTATCTATTCTTTCATTCTGGAGATCACCTCTTTGTAGATAGAATCTTTCTCTTTAAGTGATCTTTGTTTTTCTTCAACTTTGATCTTGAGAGCTTCTTCTAGATCCATAGCATTCCTTTCACTATCTTCATCATTGCATGCACCAGAAAGTGAATCATAAGAACAACTATCAATACCTGATTTATCTTCTTCATTTTCTGCTGCACATGTTTTCTGAGATATCTCCTTTTCAGTAGCCTTCTTCTTTTGCTTCCTTCCCATTGCGACGGATCTCCTTCAAGCGATCAAGCTTCTGCAGAAGGACTAGCTCTGATACCAATTGTTGGGAAAAATACTGAGAGGGGGGGGGGTGAATCAGTATTTAGGACTTTATCAAACTTTTTACTTTTTCACTCTCTAAAACCCATACGCTACTTTGATGAAGCCAACTAGCGTATACACGCGAATATCCTTCATAAAACTCGCGTATACATAGAGATCTAATTATGCCATTAATTCTTCACTTATATCATTCCATCATTCATTCATTAGATGTTCAATAAATAGTAAACATGTGCAGTAAGAACAGAATAAACCATCACACATAAGCATCACACATGAACACCAGGATTTTAGGTGGAAACCCAAGTCGGGAGAAAACCACCGCTGCCATTGTCTCAGCCTTCAATATTTTATTATAGAGAAAACATCTTACAACTTATGTGCTAGCGCAGACTCCTACCAGCACGCAGGCACCCACCTGCGCTCGTTTACCAGCCTCTCCTGGAAGGGAGCTACAACCCCCTGACTCGTTTACCAGCCTCTCCTGGAAGGGAGCTACGACCCCCTGACTCGTTTACCAGCCTCACCTGGAAGGGAGCTACAACCCCCTGCTCTCGTTTACCAGCCTCACCTGGAAGGGAACTACAACCCCCTGACTGAAGGCTACAACCCTCAGCACCTCAATGGACCACTTTTCATCAATTTTCACACTGGATCCAACAACTTCAATAGAGCACAACTTGTAGGCCACGTTTCATCATATTTTCAGAATGGACCCACTCCACACATTTAAGCTCAATCATAAATCATTAACAGATAGCAGTAACATAGCAGAACAGATCAGACATTTGATACTTCATACTTCAGCAAACCCTAATCTTCATACACGCTTTCCTTTCACTGATCCTGCGTATATACGCGCCTTCGACCATACAAACCCGCATATACTTCTGTACATATTACAGAGCTAATTTTACTGCCCATACGCACTTTCTCTTCAGCAAACCTACGTATATATGCGCTTACTCTGCGTCAAACTAGCGTATAGTTCTTCAGACATTTAGGTCATTGCAATTCTTCAGAACAGATACATCACTCAGATTTTACCCTTTACTTCAGACAGATGTTCGCCTCATCTCAGATCTAATCATTCCATAAACAGATCTAGCATATACAAATACATTCCAGATCTAGATTCCCTTCTTCATCATTTCTTCATTGGTGCATCATACATTCAGATCTTTTATTCAAATGTAACCCTTTCCATTCAGATATAATTTAGAGATAAGTATTCATTCAAGCTCAGACTTCTTGCCCACATTTGCATAATGAATTTCTTCTCCTTATATAGGTTTATCCTTTATCAATACCATGAGCCAAAACCACATTACTTTTGATGGTATTCCTGGATGAGGTCACATAGACGAATCATTACTCAATACAATGGGTCAACACCATGGTGGTTACCCCTGGTTTTACATATTTAGAGCGCTTTTGCCCATACGCGACTTGGCACACTATTTCCCGTGTGCATACGCTACTTTGTCTAGACAAATCAGTGTATGCCTTGAGACATACTCTTTTCATCATGTTCTAGCACATACTGACATTCCTTCCATCATTACCATCTGTACTCATTGTATATACATCAGATTTACATCATTTAACAAGCTCATCAAGACATATTCCATCAGGGACAACTTCATCAAGTAGGTTGCCATCATCTTCATCAAGTGGGTTTCCATCAAGGACAACACTCAGAATCATATTGCCAACACAAGGTCACTACCCAGAACCTCCTGTAACTTCAAGATAGGATAAATAACATTAAAAAAAATACATGGAAGAAATCACATCATCAAGAACTCATCTGACCCCACCCAGCCATGTAAGGCATTTCATCAAACATGTCATAGTCATTGCATCTACAGGTGTAAACAACAAAAATGAACATAGGGGTCGAATAATTATATGGGAATCACTAAGAAGCATTGATCCCTTACATAATAATCTACAATAGAAACTATTTGACCATAGATACATTGTATATTCATTTATAGGCAAAAACATAGATAGATCCATACATGATCATTGATAAAATACAAGCTCATAACCAACATAATAGAAACGGAAATACCATGGATATAACATCAATGAAATTCTCAAAATAAATAGTACATGTTCATATGAAATACCAAAGGAATGAGCTCTTCAATTTTGAATGTAAAAACCAAACGGAGATGGGACTTCCACGTTCCACTCAACCATAGATTGGCTAAGACAAATCTCTCTTCAGCCAATCACCCCCGTGCCATATTCTAAGGATGAATGTGGGACTCAAACTGAAAACCAACTAGGGAATCCCAATGATAAACCACCTCACCCTCAATAATCATAAACCATGCTTTACCATGATCTACACCCGATCACTAGGCCAACATGAGCATGGATATCACTAGATTCTTTATTCCTAAATCGTGAGGAATTTTCTTGTTTCCTAGCCTTTGGAGCTTTGCCAGCACCCATAGGCTTAATCAAGGTTCAATAGACCCTAAACTGAGACATACTCTCCAGTATTTACTGTAATCCCAAACCCAGGATTCCTAGGCCTAAATGGAGAGAAAACCACCATTAGGCTTTACTGTATATCATGCCATTCACCAGTCGAGGATTCCTACGCCTACCAAGGCAACACACTATCCCGCTTTAACAAAACCGAAAATCTAGTTCAGGGGTTATTAGGCCATGTGTTATATCAATTTGGATATCCACCCCACTCAACTTAGAATCCATCCGGTTATCCAACTAAACCAAAACATGAGAACTCCACAACACTATGGCTATCTGGAAATGGAAAGGCTAGGCTGAAATCACTGTCACACCTGGAAAAACCCATGCCAACACAACAAGAAACCATATGAAATACCATGCATGCAAAATATAGCAAGGAAAATGCACATAAAAATCGATACCTTCCAATAATCCTATTGTAGCTACTTGATTCCTACTTCTCCTTGCTTGGTTCCTCCTTTTTTCCTATTTTCTTGCCTTTCTTGCTCCAAATCCAAAATGCTCCAAAATATCTATGTGTCCAAGAGTGAGAGAGAGACAGAGAGACAATAATGAGAGAGATTCAAAAATGCACTGACAAAAGGTACCAACTGATCCTCAGAAGCCTTTTTATAGAAAACGCCTCTATTTTCTTCATTTCCCATTATTTTCCTTCATTTTCCTCCTCACATGCAACCTGTGACATTTCATCTCCCTTTTCTCCTAATTTCCATTATTTTCATAAATAAATGTGCCAAAAATGCCATTTTTCCTCTCCAAAGCCTTTTCCTTTGCCTTTGCCAATTTCCTTAGCCATAATAAACCAAATCAACACCTCCTAGGATGTTTTTTCCCAACATTCAACTTGGAATAAGTGTCCCATCAACCGTGGTTATTATTTTTGACTTTTATTATATGGAATTTTCACCAAGGTTGTTACAGAACCCTCCCCCTTGGGGTACATTGTCCTCGGTGTTCAACCACACATATACCTCATTAAAACCGATGAAAAGAATCCATACTTCCCATGGAGATTTATAACATATCTTGTTGTAGTATTTACAATAATCACCCTACTGAAAAGTAAACCAACATGACATCATAATAGCATGACAACTCAAATGACATTACACCATACCTCTTATTGGACCTTTATAACATAGCTCATGGTGGTTTTACATCCATATACATGTGTACATACATCCAACCATCACTTCAAAGCATATACCAAAACATCACAAAAACATATGCTAAAAAATACCAACATCACACCAAAACTGCTTTGCCTCAACTGGAAAACAAGAAAGGATACATGGCCCACAATTGATCCTCCATCTCCCATGTAACTTTATTAGGCCCAAAATTCTTCCATTGCACTTTAAATTGCTCTATTTCTCTATTACAGAGCCTGAGCACCTTTTTCTACAATATACACTAAGGCTCCAGCAGGAATTAACCATTTGGTTCCACCTGCAATACAGACCAGTCAATCACATGATCAACATCTTTAACATATTCATTAAGAAAAGATATATGAAAAAAATCATGGAATTTCACTATGGAAGGCAGTACAAGTCAATAGGCCATTGGTCTGATCCTCTCAATGACCTTGAAGGGTCCACAAAACTGTGGTGCTATATTGGCACATGATCCAATCTGCAAGGAGCTCTTCTTGGGCTTGATGCGCAAGTACACCTCATCCCCAACTTGAAACTCCTTATCCAACCTATTTCGATCTGCATAAGTCTTATTCCTATCATGTGTTTCCTTCAAGTTCTTCTTGATCACTTGCATTTGTTGTTCCATGTCTGCCAACATCTCTGGTCCAATCAATACCCTGTTAACTAGATTACTCCAACTAATAGGAGTGTTGCAACTCCTCCCATGCATAGCCTCAAATGGACTCATGCTCAATGATTCCTACTACCCATTGTTGTAAGATAACTCTACTAGTGGAAGATACTCTTCCCATTTCCACTGCTTATGCCTCACATACATCCTTAACATATCCTCTAGTATCCTATTGAACCTGTCATTATGTCCATCTGTCTGCGGATGATAAGTTGCGTTGAAGGCCAACTCAGTCCCCAAACTTGCAAACAACTCCTTCCAAAACATGGAAGTGAATTTTGCATCCTTGTCGGACACAATCTTCTTCGAAACACCATGAAATATGACTATGTCTCTGATAAACACCTATTCTGCATTACTAGTTGAGTACGTATTCTTCACTGGTATGAAATGTGAAACCTTTATCAACATGTCCACGATAACCTTAATAGAATTGTGTTGGATAACTATATTAGGAAAAACTATGATGTTGTCCATAGAAATGACCTCCCATTTCCACTATGGAATCACAATTGGTTGTGCCAGTCCACCTGGATTTTTACAATCTGCCTTAGCCATTTGAAAATCCAAACATCTGCATACAAAATCTACCACCTCCTTCTTCAGATTTGGCCAATAGTAGAATTTATTCAATGTAGTCAAATTATTTTGGTAACCTAGTTGACCCAAATATGGTTTCACATGAAACTCCCTCAAGGTCGCCTTCTTGAGCTCATTTTTGTCACGTACATATATCATATCTCTAAATCTAACCAATCCATCCATTGTGAGACGGTAATCCAAATCCGGTACACCTACACCTGTATTGGTACCTGTACCTATACTATTACCAGTACCAATAATTCCACCTGTACCTATACCAGTACCTGTAATACCACTTGTACATGTACCTGTACCAATACATGTACCTGTAACATCACATGTACTTGTGCCAACACTTGTACCAGGACTTGTACCTATACCTATTCCATCACCTATACATGTACTCTGCTGCAACTTATGCATAATCTCCATATACCTGTGATCCATTTGTCCTGCATGCAACATGTTATCCTATAAATCTGTCACATAGGAGCTCATAGATGCCAATTTATTTACCTGTACTCACCTGCTAAGAGAATTTGTGACCTTGTTCTCTATTCCCTTAATGTAATTGATCTCAAAGTCAAACTCGCTCATAGTTCCCAACCATCTAGCCTTCCTGGAATTCAAATTTAGATGTTTAAACAAGTACCTCAACCCAATGTAGTCACTCATCAATACAAACCACCTACTAGGAAGATAGGTCCTCAACATCTTTAGTGCATGTATGATTTATGCTAGCTTGAGATCATGTGTTGGGCAGTTCTGCTCATGTTCATTTAGCTTCCGTGACTCGTATCATATCACCTGTCCATACAACATAAGGACCCTGCCAATTCCTCTCTTAAAAGCATGTGTACACACTACAAACTCCTTGTTTGGGTTTGCAATCTTTAGAACTGGGGAATGTGTCAACAACTTCTTAAGCTGCTCAAAACTAGCCTCACACTCCTTTGTCCAATCAAAATTCTTACCTTTCCTCTGCAATGATGTAATAGGATAAAAAATCTGTGAGAATTTCCTGATGAACCTCATGTGGTTACCTGCCAATACCATGAATGATCTCACCTCATCCACATTATTAGGAGCTAAACACTCCATTATGGCCCTTATGTTATCTGCATCTACTACAATGCCTTCCTTGGAGACAACATGTCCCAAGTAGTGTACCTCGGTCTAAACGAAACTACATTTTCTGATCTTAGCATACAATTGATGCTATCCTAATAACCTCAACACCACTACCATATGCTCTGCATGCTCTTCCTCATTTTTATAATATACCAATATGTCATCAATAAACACAATCAAAAACTTGTCCAAATAAGGACATAACACACTTTTCATCAAACACATAAATGTAGTTGGGGCATTAGTCAAACTGAATGGAACTACAACAAACTCATAATTCTCGTACCTTGTCCTGAATGTGGTCTTGTAGATGTCCAGCTCTTTGATGCATATTTAATGATAACCCGATATCCATTTGATCTTAGATAACATTCTTTCTCCCTTTAGCTAATCGAACAAATCATCAATCCTCGGTAATGGGTACCTATTCTTGATGGTCACTTTGTCCAGCTGCCTATAGTCAATGCATAGTCTAAGAGTACCATCTTTCTTCTTCACAAACAACACTGGTGCACCCCATGGCGATAGACTTGGCATAATGTACCCTTTGTCCAACATTTCCTTCAACTACAATTTGAATTCTACAAACTATGGTGTACTCATCGTGTAAGGTTCCTTTGATGTTGGAGCTGCCCCTGGTACCAACTCAATAGAAAATTCAACTTCCTTTTGTGGTGGAAAATCTGAAATCTCTGCTGGAAACACATCCTAAAACTGCCACAAAATTGGATACTTGTTCAACACATCTACATTCTCAACTTATTTAATTTTCTCACTATAGATATGAATTTCAAATAGCACACATCTTTCCTATGACTATGCTTGGCCTGCATGCATGTCACCATCCTAACTGATGTGTATTTCTTCTTTCCTTGTAGAAATATTGGTTCTCCATTGTCATATAAGCATTCAATAGATTTGTCATAACCATCTACCTTGGTCCTATGAAGAAACAACCAATACATACCCAATAGCATACTCTAGGAACCCAATGGAAAGATGTTCAAGTGCGCTAATGTAGGCATACCATTTAACTCAAATGAAGAAACTCTGACCCAATGGTGAACACTTTTCTTTGTACCTATGGCCAACTACACTAACCAAGACTCTATTTGAATTTCCTTACTCAAACCACACTTATTCACCAAGTCAAGACTAACATAGCTATAATTAGATCGAGTATCAATCAAAATAGAAATAAATTAGTCAAAATGATTACCGTTCATCTCAATGATAGAAGCCTAGTGATTTGCCTGCTTTTTTTCCACTACTGCATAGATGCGAGAAATTCTCTACCGAACATGCTCAACAATCCTTAACTCCTATGCAATGTATATCTTAGGAATTTCTCCTTGATTCTGTGGACAATCTCTCTTAATATGCTCATCACCGCATGTCCAAAATCCCAATTGTCCAATACCATTACCTCCATGTTGTTGTTGTTATCTATGCCTTTTTTGTGGCCTACGTCCCAATCCAGCTCCATTAAACTTCATTTCTGGTGCCACATTCTCTTTCTCATCTGCATTTTGGGCCCTTTTTTTCTTAGGCTCTCATTTACCTTTACCCTGGTCTTCCTCTTTCCATCCTTTTTGAGACTCATTCTTGTGCTTTGACTCTTCATAGCAATGCTTCAACTTCCAAATGACTTCCTCAAGTGACCGAGGCTCATCATACTCAATCCAATCTTTGAATTCTAATGACAAACCACTAACAAATAACTGAACTTTAGCCTTCTCGTCGGTAGGATATGGTAGATACCTTAATAGCTCCAAGAACTTGGTCATGTACTCTTGATATGTCATAGATCCCATTCTTAGCTCATATAATTCTTTAGCCTTATTGTCATAATACCTCTTTGACAATTACTTCTTCCTGAAAATTTTCTTGAACTCATGCCAACTCAAGTCCTTTGTTCTGATGTTTTTTTACCTGCTTCACATCTTCTCGCCATGTGTCTTCTTTACCTTTAAAATTGAAGATAGGAATTATGGCCTTCATGTTATCTGAGTACTCATGCAACTCAAATAATTTTTTCATTCAAAGTATCCAAGCCTATACGTCTTCTATTTTCTTCAACTCTCCATCAAAATTAGGTGGTTCGGCTTTTTAAAATTCATTTGGAAAGTATCCCTTATCACTCCTCATATAACGATGATGCCGATGATGATCATGATATCTATCCAAACCAGAATTGGAACGATACCTGTACTCATCACCCTGCCTATCTGGATTTTCCAACAACCTTCCATCTCTCACTGTATCTGCTCTATCTAACCTATGTCTACTAGGAGACCTACTATCATATGCCCCATTAGTTATATCCTCATTCCCATAGTTGATCTTAAGTGGCCCTTCTTTCTGCAAATTTGACAAGATCTGAAGAAGTATTTCATTCACCTCTAAGTGTTTCTCTTATGTATGTATGATCCTGTCATTATTCGCCTTACAACTAATTATTTCTTCCTTTAGGCTTCTCAATGTGTCTACCAAATAAGAGCAGTTCCCACCATGCTGCTTATATGAATCATAGGGAGATTCCTTGTAGTCTACCAACTTTTTATCCATGTTTATATTTCTCCTACCAAGAATAATATGTCAACTAAACCAAATATTAATAAACCAATGTACCTTAGTGTAGTTTGGGGAGGATACTTCCTACAAGATCAATCAATCAATCAACGGAATACATGTATAGATATAATCATGACAAAATATAAACATATAATGTCTTGGAATATAAACATATAAATTTCATTCTAGTTGGATTCTAGACATCCATGCATGACCATGCCAAATGCACACCAATGAAATCTTGACTACACACTGCTGTAAGCATGAACCATACATGAGAATAAGCAACATGTAACCCAACATGACCGACCAATGCATATTCAACATATAACATTACATAAGAAAGTCTACAAAATGAATACAAAAGCATGACCCAAATGTCACTTATCATAACCAAGAAATGCATATACAACATGTAACCATTTGTAAGAAAGAGTGCACACACAATACATAAATAACAAAAACACACAATCGGTCACACATTCATGACAGCATGTCGACAATAACATCATCAACACTTCCATGATGACACCACTGCCACCATGGCCAACACAACGTGGATGCATCAACCACATACAACATAGGTTTGAAAACACATAAGAAATCAACATAAAAGCATGACCAATAGAGCACCCATTGGTCTGAGATTTGAAATTGGCTCTGATACCACTCTGTAACACCCTCTTCCCTCATCTACCCAATTATTTGGCCAAACGAGGTAAACATGTGAAAAGAGGCTACTAATATGATATTCAACCCCCTATATGACCTTAAGGAAGTCGAACCGATGGAAACATGACAAACATAACTTACACTACATCATTGACATCCCCAGGAGGTAACCCAACCTTCTAGGTCCTTGTTCCGTGATAGGGAAGTGATTTTTAATCCCTTTAAGGCTTAACTGCGGGAATGTAAGGGAAAGGGAGTGGTTATAGACCCTTAGCCATGGGCTTGCCTTATTATGGTAGCAGTTATGGACATAAAATTCTATTCTGGACTTGCAACTCTGAGATTTGTTCCAAATTTTTAGCCCCTGGTCCCAAGTCACTACCCAAAACTTCCTTTAAATGTAGGAGAGGATAAATAACATTAAAGAAAATACATGGAAGCAGTCACATCATCGGAAATTCATTCGAACCCACCCATCCATGACATGCATTTTGCTAAACGCGCCATAATAATTATGATCTACAGGTGTAAACAACAAAAATAAACATAGGGGTCTAATACTTATATGAGAATCGTTAAGAAGAATTTATCCCTCACATCATAAGTTGCAATACAATATATTTGACCATAGATACATTGTATATTCATTTACTGGAAAAATCATAGATTGAGCCATACATCATCACTGATAAAATACAAGCCCATAACCAACATAATGGAAACATAAATACCATAGATATAACATCAATGAAATCCACAAAATAACTAGTACATTTGCATACTAAATAGAAAAGAAATGAGCTCTTCAATTTTGAATGTAAAAACCAACTAGAGATGGGACTTTGACGTTCCACCCGACCATAGATTGGATGAGACAAATCTCTCTTCATCCAATCACCCCCGTGCCATATTCCAAAGTTGAATGTGGGTCTCAAACTAAAAACCAAACAAGGCATCTTGAGGCTAAACCACCTCACCCTCATCAATCATAAACCAGGATTTACCATGATCTACACTCGATCACTAGGCCAACACAATCATAAATATCACTGGATTCTCTCCACCTAAACCATGAGGAATTTTCCTATCTCCTACTCTCTCATGATTTAATGCAACCCACGGTCTGAATCAGGGGTCACTAGGCCCTAAACCGAGATATATTCTCAAGGATTTACCGCAATCTCAAACCTGGGATTTCCAAGCCTCAATGGAGAGAAAACAACCTCTAGGCTTTACCGTATATCCCAACATTCATTGGTCGAGGATTCTTAGGCCTACTGAGGCACCACAATATTCGACTTTACTGCAACCCATAGTTTGGTTCAAGGGTTACTATTCCATGTGTTATATCAATTCAGAGATCCACCCCACTAAACTTCGAATCCATCTGGTAATCCAGCTAAACAAATACCTGAGAAATCCACAACACCATCGAAAGGATAGGTTCAAAACATTGTCACACTTGGAAAAACCCATGCCAATACAACAAGAAACCACATGAAATACCATGCATTCCAAATATAGCAAGGAAAATACAAATGGAAATCGATACCTACGAATAATCCTATTGTAGTTTCTTTATTCCTCCTCCTCCTTGCTTGCTTCTTCCTTTTTTCCTGCTTTCTTCCATTTCTTGCTCCAAAGCCAGAATGCTCCAAAAACTAGCCTCACACTCCTTTGTCCAATCAAAATTCTTACCTTTCCTCTGCAATGATGTAATAGGATAAAAAATCTGTGAGAATTTCCCGATGAACCTCATGTGGTTACCTGCCAATACCATGAATGATCTCACCTCATCCACATTATTAGGAGCTAAACACTCCATTATGGCCCTTATGTTATCTGCATCTACTACAATGCCTTCCTTGGAGACAACATGTCCCAAGTAGTGTACCTCGATCTAAACGAAACTGCATTTTCTGATCTTAGCATACAATTGATGCTCTCCTAATAACCTCAACACCACTACCATATGATCTGCATGCTCTTCCTCATTTTTATAATATACCAATATGTCATCAATAAACACAATCACAAACTTGTCCAAATAAGGACACAACACACTTTTCATCAAACACATAAATGTAGTTGGGGCATTAGTCAAACTGAATGGAACTACAACAAACTCATAATTCTCGTACCTTGTCCTGAATGTGGTCTTGTAGATGTCCAGCTCTTTGATGCATACTTAATGATAACCCGATATCCATTTGATCTTAGATAACATTCTTTCTCCCTTTAGCTAATCGAACAAATCATCAATCCTCGGTAATGGGTACCTATTCTTGATGGTCACTTTGTCCAGCTGCCTACAGTCAATGCATAGTCTAAGAGTACCATCTTTCTTCTTCACAAACAACACTGGTGCACCCCATGGCGATAGACTTGGCATAATGTACCCTTTGTCCAACATTTCATGGAATTTTGGGCAGTGAATGGGTCCTAGCCCTAGAATGTATCCATAAATCTCGTAGTTCTTGGCATAACACTGGCAGAAAAAGGCCACAGTCGTACTTAGGCAGGCTCATGGGAGCGACTAGGACCCAAACTCAAAGGGCTTGGAAAGGGAGCAACTGGGGCTCTGGGTCCTTAAATTACTGAGTTATCTCAGGGGTTGGTCACCTGGAAATGTGGGGTAACTCCTGGAGGTTCTATTGGTTGCGTGGATGATTAATTTGGTTATGATTTCTTGGTTCCACTTCCTTAAGGTGACCTAGGAGGTTGAATCAGATCATAGTAGCCTCTTGTCACATGTTTACCCAGAGGACTGATTAACTTGGGTAAATGTGGGAGGAGAGTGTTATAGAGTGGTATCAGAGCATTGTTCATCCTGTGGACTAGATGGGAAGTGTGTTGTTCATGCATTCATGTCAATTTCATATGTGTTCTCATGGTTGAGGTCTATGTACTTGTTGTGTATGCATGATGTTGGTTATGGTTGTAGTGGTGTCTCCATGTGAAATTTCATGGCATTGTTGTTGGATGTGTTTATCATGAGTTTATGTCATTTATGCAGTGGTTATGCATGTTAGTGTTTGTATGTAATATGTATGCATGTGTTTCATACATATGTTCGTATGCATGCACTGCGTCTAGTTGGTGTTATGGTTGTGGCATCATGAATAGTAATTGGAAAATGGATAAAATTATGATTATATGTTGGATTTATTATGTTTATATGTATATGTATTGTGCTAATATGGTCGGCCTTGCAGACAATATATCCTCCCAAAATTATATGATTTGGTTTAGCTAACATAGTATGCCTTATAGGAATAGATCAAGATGACTAAAAAGATGGTAGACTACAAATACTATCCCTATCAATTAGATGAGCAGTGTGGTGTTGAGAAATATTCTAACTTAGTAGACACATTGAGAATATTGAAGGCAAAGATAAGGATTTGTACAGTAGATAATGACAAAATCATATAGGCACAAGAGAAACAAGCATAATTCAATCTAGTGATTCTTCAGATTTTTCCAGAATTACAAAGACATGGACCACTCCGGAGCATCTGTGGACATGAGGATGCTACTAATGGGGCATATGGCAGTAGGTCTCATGGTGGTCACAGGTCATATAGAGATGATACGATCATAGATGGTATATTCTTGGATACTATAGGTAAGCGAGGTGATGGATATAGGTACTATTCTAGTTCTAGTTCTAACAAGCACTATGATCTAGATTTATGCAAGAACACAATAAAATATAGAAATAGACATAAACACAAAGATGCAGCCGAAAGAATACTTCATTTCATTAATATCAAATAACAAATATATGCTTACAGACATAATGAAAATAAACTAGCTCGGGCACTGGTAGCTTATCTCTAAGAAGATATATCGTAGCTATATGCCTCTGAACTATGTTACAATGAGGGAAAAAGGCCTATTTATTGTTGATAAACAATGAAAAACCCTAAAAATCCAAAAACCTAACCCTAGGAGATGAAGCACCAAAATTATGGGCATCGTTTGGGTAAATTAGTACATCAATCTTCTCAGGGACGTAAAATTGGCATATGATCTTTGTTTGATGCACTCAATACCTCTTTAGAAATATCTATCTGAGGACTAAAAATTTTTACATGAGAGAAGTTAATGGAACTTTCTTGTTGCTCGTAGTTTTCCCAAAAGACATCGTTTAGGGCCTCAAAATGGCTCTGGAAGTTCAGGACTCAAAAAACTAGTAAAAATAGTAAGTTGTGCTGAAACTGAAAAATTGAAAGAACTGGTGCTGGGGGTCCAAATGGAATAGGTGGGTGGCCACCAATATCCACCTAGATCATTAGGGCCTCAAAACGTCTCTGGAAGTTCATGACCCGAAAAGCTGTTAACAATAGTAAGTTGTGCTCAAGCTGAAAAACTGAAAGAACCGATGGTGGGGGTCCAAATGGAATAGGTTTGTGGCCACCAGTATCCACCTGGATCATTCCTCCCCCCTTAGGAAGCAATGGTTCCCATTTCGTTGAGTTCCTCCATGAGATGAGGAAAATTCTGTTGAACTTGATATTGGATTTGTCGAAGATGTCATGGACCTGCTGGTGGACGTGCTCGATGTGTTCAATAAATTAGTTTTCTTTATCAACCTCAGAAAGCATATGTCTGGATTATGTCTGTGTGGCTGCATGAGGTATGGCAACATCAAATGGTGGCGTGCGTGGGGTCGGATCAATTGAGTGCTTGACTTGACACTGTATAGGAACATCTGTGGGTGAGGAGAAAATGTCCACTTATTCCTCCACGACTTTATCCATTTGCTACTTCCATGCAGGGGAGCCCTGTTTCGACTCTGTGGCCACAATATTATTCTTGCCTTGTGCAAAAATTGTAATGCAAATAAATTTCCAGGTATGGGAAACAAGATTACTGGGTTGTTTTGTAGTAGTCAAAGAGATGGCATGAGGTAGTACTACCTCCGGTATCCTCTATAATTTATTTCCCAAAATAAGAACAATAGAATGAGGCCTAGACTCATACACAGCATGTCACTTCGACATGTATGTTTCGCCCAATAATACATCAGAGACATCAACTGGAGCAACATCACATAGTACCTCATCCGTGAATGGCTTAATGATGTACAGAAGGCGACACTACTGGTGGACGCAGAGATCTCTTCCTTGGTGAAGCCACCCAATGGTATACAGGTGAAGGTGTGTTCTGGTTGGTAGCTCGAGTTGCTTCATGACCTCTACTGAAATGAGGTTCTTTTTGGCTTCCACTATCTACAAGGAATTGTAGTGGAGAACCCTTCACCCACATCTGCAAATGGAACAGGTGCTCCCCTTCCTCTGGATCCTCGAGATCCACCCTCTTGAACTTGGTGGTGGAAACAATGGCACTGGGATTCGCATTAATGATCTACTTCCATTTTTCAATGCCCCTATCTGGTTCTGACTCAAGATCAAGATATGCATCTGATACAAGTGCCTTCAGTTCGGCCACTAGCGACTGTTTGGCCCGACACTAGTTTGTGTTGTGAGTGGGGCTGTTATGAAATTCACACCACTTCCCTGTGTCATTCTTTGTATTTGTGGTGTTTTTCTGAGTCGCCTCACTTTGGCTTTGCCCCTTGTTCTGCGGTTCGGGGGCGCCTTTCCATAGCTTCGGATTTTCAAATCCAAAATCTCGCTTCTTCTGCTTAAATTTCTGCTCGATCTTGGTGGCATAGTGATATGCCATGCCAAGCGAGGTAATGTCATGGAACTCCATTTCCTCCTGAATGTATCTATGAAAACAAATACAGTACTTGAGCACCAAATATCTCTATGAATATTTAATACCCAACTTTGTGTGCAGGGTATGTAACAAATTCATTAGTTCATGCACATCTTGATCCCTTCGTTGCCGCAATGTGGTCCATTGGATGTACTTGTCCTCATAGCTCCCCACGGGGTAATATTGTTCCTTGATTCCATCTCAAAAAAAATTGCAAGTAGGTGTAGCTAAGAATAGAGAGGGTTCCCTCTCGTCCTTTTCCTCACAATATGTTTCCCACCAGTATTTGACATGGGGGACGGCTTTGAGGAGTGAAAAAATAATATTTTATTGGTCGGAGAAATCATGGAACGAGAAATATCCTTCCAACAAATTAAACCATCTATCTACGACATCTACATCTATCTTGCCTTCAAATACAAGAATTTCAAAGTTGACCTGTACCTTGAAAGGAGAGGCGGCTTCAGAGCGGTTGTTGGATGTAGATGCGTCGTCGGTGGGCAGCCATTGAAGGATCTGGGAAAAGTTATCCATCATCATATTCATTTGTTTCTTGAGGGCCTCCTCTAGAAATAATTTGATAGGATCTCCTACTGCCTCGTCTTTCTTTTCTTCCGCCATGGGGGGTCGTCAAGGTTTGCAAGGCTGATATTGCAAGGGTGCAACTAGATCGAGCCCTAACTCCTTCTACCCTGACCTCGTTGGGGACATGCAAAGAAAAATAGAGAAAGAGAAGACTGCTCTGATACCATTGATCCAGATTTATGTAGGAATGCAATAAAATATAGAAATAGAAATAAAAATAGAGATGTAGTGGAAATAATACTTAATTTCATTAATATCAAATAACATAAATATGCTTATAGACATAATGCAAATAAACTAGCTAGGGAGTTGGTAGCTTATCTCTGAGAAGATATGTGGCGGCTACAGGCCTTTGAACTATGTTACAATGGGGCTCGAAGGCTTATTTATTGTTGAGAAGCAATGGAAAACCATAAACATCAACAAACCTAACCCTAGGAGATGAAGCGCCAAAACTATGGGCCCCGTTTGGGTTAATTGGTATATCAATCTTTCCAGGGACGTAACTTTGGCATATGATATCTGTTTGATGCACTCAATACCTCATTAGAAATATCTATCCTAGGACTGCAAATTTTGACATGAGAAACATCAAAGGAACTTCCATGTTGCTCCCAATTTTCCCAAAAAACGTCGTTTAGGGCCTCAAAATGGCTTCGGAAGTTCAGGACCCGAAAAACTGATAAAAATAGTAAGTTGTGATGAAACTAAAAAACTGAAAGAACTGATGGTGGGGGTCCAAATGGAATAGGTGGGTGGGCACCAATATGCAGCTAGATCATTAGGGCCTCAAGATGGCTCCGAAAGTTCATGACCCGAAAAACTACTAAAAATAGTAAGTTGTGCTGAAACTAAAAAACTGAAAGAAACAATGGTGAGGGTCCAAATGGAATAGGTGAGTGGCCAAAAATATCCACCTAGATCACACTATGATCTTCATCATTATGACCCTTACAGGAGAAGTGACACAAGATACTTGCCGGATGAATTTAAGAAAGTGAAGCCACCTAATTTTGATGGAGAGTTGAAGAAACCTGAGTATGCATAGGCTTGGTTACTTGTAATTAATAATTTCTTTGAATTTCATGAGTACATAGAGAATATGAAGGTAAAAATAGATATCTTTAGCCTGAATGGTAAAGCGGATATCTGGTGGGAAGATGTAAAATAGGGCAGAAACATCAAGACAAAATATTTGAGTTGGCATGAATTCAAAAGACTCTTCATAAAGAAGTTTTTGTTATAAAGGTTCTATGAAAACAACGTTAAGGAATTCTATGAGCTTAAAATGGGATCAATGACATACATGGAAAATTTTAGGCACTAATATTTGCAAGTGGGCTAATTTTCTATACCTTTTCTAAAAAAATATTTTCCAATTTCCATTTTTTTCTAAAAATAATTCGCCCAAGTTTTATAGTATGAAATTATTTTACCTTAAAAATCACCAAAATCTTATATATACTAATATAATATGATCATAATTTTGGATGTTTTTACAAAAATATCGTCAAACATTTTACAATTTTTCTATTATAGATTACTAATATTCGCCAAGTTTTCTAAACTTTGAAATAAATATCCATCCTTCAAATTTTCTCTGATCACATATCAGGAGTATATGACCAAGTTCTTGGATATTTTTAGGTATGTACCATATCTTAAAGATGAAAAGGCTAAATTTCAAATATTTTTTAGTGGATTTCCATTAGAATTTAGATATTGTATTGAGTATGATGAGCCTCAATCACTTGAGGAACTTATTGAGAAACTGAAGCACTCTTAAGAGAAGTCAAAGCATAAGAATGAACATCAAAAAGTATGGAAAGGGAAATACAAAGATAAATGTAAATGGAAATTGAAAAGAACAAGGCCTTAGAATGCAGAAGAGAAGGAGAATGTTTCATTGCATAAGAAGTTCAATGCAGCTAGACAGGGACATGGGTCAAAACAACAGAATAGAGGTGATGGTACAATATGGTTGGAGTCTTGGACATGTGGTAAGGAGCATATTAAAAGGGGTTGTCGGTGGAATCAGGGTGGCAGGCCTCAAATCTATAGTGCACAGGAGGCACAAACTGTTGGGGATGTTGGGAAGAGCATTCCTCGTATCTATGCAGCACTAGATAATAGGCACACATATCATCAGGAATCTATCATTAAGATGGACGATAAGATTTGTGATCAATTTGTTTATATTTTGATTGATCATGCATCTAATTATAGTTATGTTAACCCTGACTAGGTGGATAAGTATGATTTAAATAAAGAATTCCATGTAGAATCTTGGTTAGTGTAGTTGGCTACAGGTACCAAGAACAAAGTTCATCATTGGGTAAGATCTTGTGCATTTGAGTTGAATGGTATGGCTACTTTAGCACATTAGAATATATTACCATTGGGGTCATATATTATGCTTTTGGGTATGGAATAGCTATATCTTCATGGAACCAAAATGGACTGTTATGGCAAAGTCATTGAGTGCTTAGATAAAAATGGAGAGCAGAGAATCTTACAGGGTAAGAAGAAAGTAGCATCAGTTAGGATGGTGACAGCTATGTAGGAAAAGAACATTTGCATAAAGGGGTGTGTGTTATTTTTAGTGCAAATTTCTAGTGATAAAGGTAAGGAGGATGAGGATGCAGAGATAATGAGCATGTACCTAATCTTACAACAATTTCAGGATGTGTTTCCAGCAAAGATTCCATAGTTGTCGCCTCATTGAGAAGTGGAATTTTCTATTGAGTTGGTACTAGGGGCAGCACTAGCATCAAAGGCACCATACAAAATGATCACACCAAAGTGTTGGGTGTGTTTTATATTCTTTCCATGACTAGATGTAGGCGCGAAGTGGGTGTAAAAGGGGGATTAATGGATTGGGGTTTATGAATGCTTCAACATGTATATCTATATATATATATATATATATATATATATATATATATATATATATATATATATATATATATATATATATATATATATATATATATATATATCTCTGTGTGTGTGTGTGTGTGTTGTAACACTAAAAGGAATATAATGAAAAATCAAACTGGTAGTCCTAGTTTGGAATCTAGTGGAAAATCTCTATGTATATATGTTTTATGTTTTATGCTCTCACTATTATTTAATTTATGTTTTTAAGAATTTGTTTGAAGATAATTTATGTACAGTGTTAAAACCTCCATCACAGGCCTGAAAGGCCTCCTCCAATGGAAGGCTGAACCCCTCAATCATAGGAAAACACTCCAAGGAGCCGCAAGATCCCTCACTGAAGATGCCCTAAAAAATAATGCAATTCCCAGCTAGAAAAATGATGGAAATGATGGGAAATAGTTGGCCTGGTGCGAAAGATCTAAAATATGTCCAAGAGCTCCCCAAACTGATCTCCCAAGTGAAGGAAACCTTCCTCCAATGAGAAACTAGCTAAGAAAGTGGGTTTCTAAACCCTCCATTGCAACACCCTACAACACAACACAATAACCTGCAGAAACTGCGTTGATGAAGAAAGTTGTAGCTTGGCCTGCAAACTTGAATGTGGAAATGAATGCAATACTCTTCTAGGAGGCCTCTCAAGGAAAGAGGTGGGATTCCCACTTGGGAACACCTAGTGCTAAATAGCACAACAATCTAAGCTAAACAGCTGAAGAATGCAAATAGTCTAAACAAACCATATACAAAATGATATTCCAAAACATAACCCCATATGGATGCCATCCTCTTCCTTATATATATTATGAGCTTCCTTGCCCTTGGCCCCACTCAACTAGGTCATTTCCTTCAGGAAATCAATCTCCCTCCAAAACTGTGTTATTCCTCAATTAATCTCCACTCCTCCATAACAACGCTATTGAATCAACATGATCCAACCCCTATTCACACTTGGCGGTGATTTATTTAGCTATTGAAAAGGTCTCCTTTCACACTTGAAGTTTTTTTATTGCTGCTTAGGAGACTTATGGGCCTCCCCACCCAATTATTCGCCTTTCAAAGTTGACTGAATCAACATGATCCAACCCCTATTCACACTTGGCGGTGCTTTATTTAGCTATTGAAAAGGTCTCCTTTCACACTTGAAGTGTTTTTATTGCTACTTAGGAGACTTATGGGCCTCCCCACCCACTTATTCACCTTTCTAGTGATAAAACAAGCTATAATATTCCATTTAGCTGAAGGCTAAATTTGGAATATTACAATCCTCCCCTCCAAAATGTTGCTTGTCCTCAAGAAATTGTAAAGGGAGAGAAAAATTCCTCTTCTCCTCCTCTTTTGGCCTCCTCATCAATAGTTCCCACCACAACTCAAGATAATCTACAATAAATCTACCCTCCAATGGCTCCTCCCAAGTATGCAAAACCAAATGGCTCACATCATGAAAAGGTGGAAGGTGTAAGTGGAAACCTTCTTTCTCTCTAATGGCCTCCTCAAGGTAGGAGTGATTACAAATATGGGTAATCTCATTCCCATTGAGATACTTCCATACCCATGCTATCATCCAAATGAAATGAGCCATCCTAGGTAGCTCATCAAAGAAATCCTCAACCCCCGGTTTATGCAATGTATTGGGGTTGCATGGAGAGATAGATTTTTCCATCCAAGTTGTTTCTCTCTCCATTTATGGTAGGTATGGGGTTGTTGGTGATCTTGGGCTGAAATTTCATGGCCTCCAAGAATGGCCCAAGTTACCCCACCAAACAAAACATCCATGAAGTTCCCCCTCCAAGAACTCAAGTTATCCAAATGGCTCCTCCCACATGAAGACAAGAGATATAGCGTGGAAATCATGGTTTGCCCATTGTTTCTCCTGAAACATGCAAAATGTAAAGTAGAGAGAATCATACTCCCAATGGGCACCTTCAACTCTTGTGCCACTCTTCGAACAAAGCTTCCCAAATCAGTCTGCCTCTTCTTTTCATCAACCCTCTGAAACAGATAGGGTTGTGTGCTCCTCATCATATGATATTGGTCATCCTCCCTATCTTCTCCTTTCATCTGCAAGGTTTCAAAATCACGTTGTTCATTGATTGTACCTTGACCTCCACATATGAGATACTTGGGAACTTCTTTCAATAATACAAGAATTCCTCTTGTTGGAGCATGTGCTCCATCTTCCTTTGCATGAGGTGCTAGATGTGCTCTAGATGAGACAACGCTATTTCCCCCAACCTTCTCTTCCTCTTTAATATGAATGGCAAACCTTTCAATAATAGGATCCTATTTTAAAAAGAATACCTCCATGCCCTTCTTTCCAGGAGTTTGAGATACAGATCTTGCCTCTAGCAAGGTGTTATGCAACATTTCTTTAACATTTTTTTGAAGTGGAGTTGGGTTTACAGATTTATCCAACACATGCAAAGTTTTTGTTTGTTTTGGTTTGTTTAGCTCCACCAAAGGTGTTTCAGAATGTTTTTCATCAAAACTTTCCACTAATCTCTTAGTGAAATTTTCATAAGAAGAAGTATTTGCATTTTTTAATGAAAAGGACTCAAATATCCACCAAGCATAGACCTTACCTATAAAATGCAGTGCTGCAACTTTAATGGCTTCCTTCTCTGAAACTTGGTGCTACTGCAAATAGGTGTCTAGATCCTCCACCCAAGCACTTGTTGAACATCTTGGTGAACCATCAAAATTAAATAGAGAAAATCTACCCATATCATGCTTCTTGTTCCTCTCCACCTTGATCTTGTAAAACTCTTGGAAGGTGATATGATCTTTGGACTTCTTAGTTTGAGATTCATATTCTTGTAGATAATCACTAAGAGTTTCCCTCCTAGGAATTTCTTCTTCTTTCATCTCCCTCATAGTAGATCTAGGCATATGACTGCGCTGTGAATCATAGTGTGTGGCTACATGCTCACACCTATCAGGTGAAAATCTAGAGTTTGCTTTAGATCCAAACACCTTTGGAGATTCCCTCTCCCTTCTCATCTTCTTGACATCTCCTTTAATGCTGTGCATGGTTTGAAAGAGAAGATTTGAGAGCTCCTCCTCCTTTCTTCCTCTAAATAATGGAGTCTTCTTCTTGTTTTTTCTGTACATATCTTCTTCTCCTTCTTCTCTTGATAGCATAATGGCTGATATCCACAGGCTGAGCCAAGATTATGCTTTGATACCACTGTAATATTGCCAAATGGGGAAGCAGCAATATATGAACATTAAACTGGAAATAATAGTGTAAATAAAATCATAAACATTGGAGACCAATATGGAGACATATCATCATGTATTATATCAGAAAATCAATACATAATAGTGAGGCATGAATCATATACAATGGGGAAACAAGCCTCCTATAAGCAATCACTCCTAAATCTGAACTGCTGCTACAATACAAAGTGCCAGAAGAATGATACAACGCAGTTATAAACACAATGATACAAAAAAATAATGTACAAAATATGTATGGCTACTATAGGCCTCAAAATATATGACCAATACAAATCTAGGCTTAATACAAACTCCTACAAAGAACCCGGAAAGGGTTTTCAGAAATACACCCTATACAAGATGGGATCTAAAGCCCTAGGGATGAAGATTCACTAAAAATTGAAGCATATGAGTGTAGAAGGCTGAAATATAGCATAATTTATGTATATCCCCTCAAAGGCCTCCTCCAATGAAAGGCTGAACCCCTCAATCAGAGGAAAACACTCCAAAGGAGCCACAAGATCCCTCACTGAATTTTCCCTAAAAAATAATGCAATTCCAAGCTAGAACAATGCTGGAAATGATGGAAAATATTTGGCCGAGTACCAAAGATCTAGAATATGTCCAAGAGCTCCCCAAAATTATCTCGCAAGTGAAGGAAACCTTGCTCTAATGAGAAACTAGCTCAGAAAGTGGGTTTCTAAACCCTCCACTGCAACACCCTGCAACACAACACAATAACCTGAAGAAACTGCGTTGATGAATAAAGTTGTAGACTGGCCTGCAAACCTGAATGTGGAAATGAATGCAATACTCTTCCAAGAGGCCTCTCAAGGAAAGATGTGGGATTCCCGCTTAGGAACACCCGGTGCTAAACAACACAACAATCTCAACTAAACAGCTAAAGAATGCAAATATTCTAAACATACCATATACAAAATAATATTCCAAAACATAACCCCATATGGCTACCATCCTCTTCCTTATATATATGATGAGCTTCCTTTCCCTTGGCCCCCCTCAATTAGGTCATTTTCTTCATGAAATTAATCTCCCTCCAAAACTGTGTATTCCTCAATTAATTTCCACTCCTCCATAACAGCGTTGTTGACTTGGTCAAAGTTGACTAAATCAACATGATCCTACCCATGTTCACACTTGGAGGTGCTTTATTTAGCTATTGAAAAGGTCTCCTTTCACAAATGAAGTGTTTTTATTGCTGCTTAGGAGACTTATGGGCCTCCCCACCCACTTATTCACCTACCTAGTGATAAAACAAACTATAATATTCCATTTAGCTAAAGGCTAAATTTTTGGAATATTACAATGGAGGATCTGCTGGTGGATAAATATCAGTGGATTGTGGTAGATCTGGTTACTAAACCAATGACAATGTCAAATGAAGACTGGGTGAAGTTGGATCGGAAGGAAAATAGCACAATACGGTTTTATATCTCAGATTCGGTATTGTTGAATGTATCTGGGAAACTACGACGAAGACATTGTGGGTCAAGTTAGGGAATTTGTACTAATCTAAGTCACTGGTGAATAAATTTTTCTTGCGGAAAACGTTGTATAACCTGAGAATGAAGGATGGATACTCAGTGACAGAGCATATGAATGCATTAAATACTATGGTAAGTCATTTGACATATGTTGATATTAAAATATTAGATGAAGATAAGTGCATCATTTTTTTGTGTTCTATATTAGATTCATGGGATAGTCTGGTTATTGCAATAGGTAGCAATACAAAAACCTTGAATTTTGATGAAATTGTATCATCCTTCTTGTTGGAGGAAATGAGACGGAAAAATAATATGGAGGGCCAGAATGGAGAGGCCTTATATGTAAGAGGAAGGTCTCAGAACAAAAACAAAAATAGTTTCTTGAGTGGGAGATCTAAATCTAGAGGGAGATCTAAACCTCCAGAAAATCATGTAAAGGTGTGCTAGAAATGTGGAAATGAATGGCACTTAAACAAGGAATATAGATCTAAATCTCCTGAGAAAGGAAAGGGATCTGATGATGCTCCCTCTATAGAGGAAAAAACCACCTCATATGAAGGCAGGGATGTGTATTTGGCTTCTTCTTCAAATACAAATGTAGATCATGATGCGTGATTGATTGACTCAGGTGCATCCTTTCACTTCACTCCCTGTAGGGAGTTGTTATGTGAGTATGAGAAGTATGATGGTGGTGATGTATTCTTAGGGGATGACAGTAAGGCCATAATCGTCAAATGTGAAAAGTTCAAGCTGAAGCTACAAGGTGAAAGGATTAGAACACTTCTTGATGTTCTTCATATTCCTGCATTAACCAGAAATCTGATTTCTATAAGAAAGATGGATGACGTAGGTGTAAAAACAGTGTTCGAGAAAGATACGTGTAAGATGGTTTGGGGAGAACTATTATTAATGTGGGTAGTTCGGATTGGAACTTTGTACAATATTTTGGGTAGCATTTTTATTGATGGGTGAAATAGTTATGTGGTTCCTGAAAGTGGGGGAGGAAGCCTAGCAGTCTCTGGAGAAAATACCATGTTATGGCATCAAAGGCTTCGACATATTGGAGAGAAGGGCCTTCAAATACTTCATGGTAATGGTATGGTAGAAGGTATGTCTAATTTCTCTCTTGATTTCGATTTTTGTGAACATTTTGTATATGGGAAGCAGAATCAGGTGAGTTTCCCTTCTGGTGCTAAGAGGGAAAACAATATTTTAGAGCTTGTGCATAGTGATGTGTTTGGACATGTGTCAGTTTCATCACTGGGTAAGTCTATGTACTATGTGTCATTTATAGATGACTACTGAAGGAATACATGGATATATTTCTCGAGGAAGAAATCTGAAGTCTTTGACAGATTTAAATAATTAAAGCCTCTAGTGGAAAACTAGATAGAGAAGAAGATAAAGGTGCTAAGGACAGATAATGGTGGAGAGTTCTAAAAGAAGTAATTTGAAGAGTTTTGTAGGAAGTGTCATATAGCACCGCAGAATATTACTCCATACACACATTAGCAAACAGAGTTGCAGAAAGAATGAAGATAACGCTGATGGAAAAGGAAAAAATAATGCTCAGTGGTATCGGGTTAAGACAGGAATTCTGGGCAGAGCTAGTGGAGACTGCATGTTAACTGGTTAACATATCAACTTCATTAGCATTGGAGGATAAGACTCCACATGAGGTATGGACTGGTAAGAAACCTTCTCTTCCACATATGAGGGTATGTGGATGTGATGCATATGTACATGTTCCAAAGGAGATAAGGACCAAGTTCGATAATAAATCTGAAAGGTGCATCTTTATTAGGTATAAGGATGGTTTAAAAGGTTACAAGCTTTGGAACCCAGAAATAGGGAAGGTTGTGTACAACTGATATGTGGTGTTTATAGATGTGAAAGATGTTGTAAAACATGAAGTCCTATCAAAGGATCCTGAGAAGATATAGTTTGAGCTAAAGGAGGAAGAATAAGACTCTACAGCAGAACAAGATTCAGAAGAAGAAGAGCCAAAATCTCCAGCTGTGAGAAGGTAAATTCGAGAAAGAGGGCAGCGAGAAAGGTATAGTGCATCTGCTTTCTGTTCAAAATTTACTTTATCTATCACTGATGATGATCCCTGAACTGTCAGGGAGGCATTGGAGTTAGAGGATGGAAAACTTTGGAAGGAGGCCATGGTTGATGAAATGGAATCCTTGCACAAAAATGAGGCATGTGATCTAGTGGAGTTGTTGGTTGAAAGGAATCCCATTGGGAGAAAATGGGTGTTTAAGAAGAATATGAATGTAGAAGGAAAGGTGGAGAAATACAAAGCTCGATTGGTAGAAAATGGTTATTCCCAAGTGTCGGGAATTAATTTTGATGATATTTTTTTCTCCTGTTTCCAAGGTTACTTCTATCTGTTGTTGTTGCATTTGATTTGAGGTACAATAGATGGATGTGAAGACAACATTTATTCATGGGGATGTGGAAGAGGAGATATACATGAAGCAACTCGAAGGGTTTGCATTGAAGGGTAAGAAATAACTGGTACGCAAGTTAAAAGGTCTCTCTATGGATTAAAACAGTCACAAAGGATGTGGTATCAGAAATTTGATGCCTATATACGGGGACTTGGCTTCACCAGAAGCAAAGAGGATTATTGTGTGTATTTTAAATTAATTGGTGACCGTTTTTTTTATTTGGTCTTGTATGTGGATGATATGTTGTTGGTTGAAAATGACAAAGAAATTATCTAGGATTTGAAGACCCAATTGTTCTCAAAATTTGACATGAAGGATCTTGGTGCTCCAAAATATATTTTGGGCATGGAAATTAAATGAGATCGGGCAAAGATGAAAATCTAGTTTAACTAGACGAAGTATTTTGAGCCAATATTGTAGAGGTTAAATATGCAGGATAGTAAACTGGTGAAGGTTCCCATTCCTATGGGTGTGAAGTTACCTGTTGAACAGTGTCCCAAGACACAAGAAGAAGAAGAGGACATGTCCTGTGTTCCATATGCAAGTGGAGTGGGTAGCCTAATGTATGAAATGGTATGTACTAGACCATACATTTCACATGCAGTGGGAGTATTGAGCAGGTTTATGTCAAAACCAGGGAAGGAGCATTGGACAGTAGTGAAGTGGGTTTTCAAATATTTTCCCAGCACTAGTGATTATGGTTTGTGCTACTAGGGAAGACCAGGATTGGACAGAGTTTTGTACATCCATGGTTTTATTTATGTATACTGGGCTGGAGATATAGAACAAAGAAGATCTACAAGTGGGTATATGTTTAGCCTATTTGGAGGTGCATTCAGTTGGATGAGTAAAAGATATTATGTAGTGGCTTTGTCAACTAAAGAGGCAGAGTACATGGCAGCCACTCATGCAAGCAAGGAAGTAGTTTGGTTTTAGAGATTGTGTTCAACTATGGGATTGGTGCTACGAGATATAAGGATAAACTGTGATAGCCAAAGTTCAATTTTATTGGCTAAGAACAAGGGAAAATTTTAAGGATGGAAAATTATCTTAAACTTTAAAAAATTGGTGAATCTCACTAGTCCCTAATATGAAAATTATAAATTTTTTACTGATGTATTTGTAAAATTATTCAAATTTATAATGATATTATATATACTCTCTATATAAAGTTGGCTAACTTTGACGTAAAACAAATTTATATTGTAAAATTTGGGCAAATCATTTTTATAAAAAGAATGGAAATTGGCGAATCATTTTGTTGGAAAAGTCATGGAAAATTAGCCCACCTACGAATATTAGCCCCTAAAATTTTCCATGCTAAGAACCTTGCTTATCATTCAAGGACAAAGCACATTCATGTTCAACATCACTTTGTGAGAGATATGGTTGAGGATAAAAAGGTGTTTTTGGTAAAGGTGGAAACTTTGAAGAATGTTGCAGATGCATTGAAGAAGTTTGTGAGCACTGAGAATTTCTCTTGGTGTAGAGAAACAATGGGTGTTGCAGGACTGGACCAATGAATAAGCTCTCCCATGCCCCCCTATGGAAATCAAAAAACAAGTGGTAGAATGTTGGGTTTGTGTTATATTTTGTCAGGGTCCAGTGTAGCGGCCTAGGAAATTTTTTTTGGACCCTATATTAGGTGGGTAGACATGGATATGGTTTTGTGCATGGGTGTGCACATGGTTTTAGTCATGATTTTTTTCTGCTCATGGTATTTTGTAGATCTGGTCAAGGAAAATACGACTATGTTCTAATCCAAGGTTAATGGATTGGGGTTTATGAATGCTTCGGCATGTATATATATGTGTTGTAACACTAAAAGGAATATAATGAAAAATAAAGCTGGTAGTACCGATTTGGGATCCAGGGGAAAATGTATGTGTATATATGTTTTATGTTTTATGCTCTCGCTATTGTTTATTTTCTATTTTTAAGATTCATTTGCAGACAATTTTTGTACAAGGTTAAAACCTACACAAAGTTAGTAGATTTGAAGTTGAAGTTGAAGGAAATGATTAACAAAGGATACACTAGGCCAAGTGTATCACCATGGGGTGCACCAGTCTAGTTTGTGAAGACGAAAGATGGTACTCTTAGGTTGTGCATTGTGTTAAGCCCCTATATTAATAGTGTAGTCCCTTATTATGTTAGTCTAAACCCCCTTATCATTATTGTTGTACCCCTGTAACCCCCATATTGTTATTATTGTGCCCTTACATTATTATTGTTAGGTCGGCTAGGATTACATTGTGGCCCACTAGGATTACATTATGGCCCCATGGACTCCTATATATAGAAAGGAGGTTTTGTAAATTGTATCATCCAAGAATTGTTCATTTATGTAATGTATTGGAGGTTTCCTCCTCGAAGTGGCTTATTTCTAAGGCGTTGATATCTCTTTTCTTCTATTTTTGGAGCTGGTTACACAACATTTGGTATCAGAGCTTTGGATTCTAGGGTTTCGCTGCTCCAAACAGGTCATCGTGGCATTTTCGCTATAACTTTGTTTCTACGAAGTTTCAGAAGCTGAAATTTTTAGGGTGCGAAGCAAAAATCCTGAGGAAGCTTGTATAAAAATTTCAGAGTTTTGTTCGCAATAATTTCGGACATATGATCTATGGAAGTTAGGTATTTTTTCAGGCTCCTAAACAGGTCATCGTGGAATTTGCGCTATAAATTTTTTTCTACGAAGGTTCAGAATCTGAAATTCATATAGTGTGAAGCTGAAATCCTGAGGAAATTCATCAAAAAAATTCAGAGCTTGGTTCGCAATATTTTTGGAGATATGATCTGTGGAAGGTAGTGCTTTTTTAGGCTCCTGAATTTCATCTCAAAGAGGTGATCGTGGGAAAAGTTCAATAACTCTCTCTCTGAAGATTGGATTGGAGTGCCGTCAAACGTGCTCACAAGTACACTGCCTGTAGTTTCTTCGCTATCAATTTCAGAGACAAAGGACAAAACAGTGACACGTGGCAAGTCGTACAAGTTCGCTCTACTGAACCAGTCCAGAATTAGGTCATTGTGGGAGATTGGACACAACTTTGTCTTGGAGAATAAAAATCAGGTCAGACCTATGGCATTTGAAAGAAGCTTCAGAGGGCTACTACAGGGCTGAATTTCAGATATCGAAGATTTTCAATTACAGAGATAATTCAATTTCAATATCGATCTCCTAAAAGCTAGTAAAAGGTGTGTATTTTTTTTCCCGAATTGCATAAGTCTTGTTCAACTGGTTGAACTGGGATTCCGCGGGCATATTGAAGCATATTTGTCAAGAAGGGGTTCTATAATGCCTCCAAAAAATAATTCCATACCCATTAAGCCCTCAAAAATCTATACTATGACGCATGAAGAGGAAGAATTGCAGTATGAGATATCAAAATTACGTTACCAAGTGCAACAAATTTCAATCTTACGAAGAGCAACTGAAGATGACATAGATGGTTTAAAAGTAGAAATGGAGGATAAGTTTGATGGTTTGAAGGATCAAATAATAGCAAATATGGACAATGATAAATTAATGGAAGATCACATCGAGCAACAACAAGTTCTCCAACTCTCAAAGGATAACCCAACTTTGGTGCGTAATCAATGAAACAACCGGAAGATAAGTATCACATTGAAAGAAGTTCTGAAGCAGTCACAGAAACAAGAACTCGACAAGCACAATCAATTTCAAATTATCTCAGCAAGTGGAAGAACTTTCCTATAGAAGATTCCACATGGGACGATGAGAATTTTATACAGAAGCATCAAGAAATAATCAAGCGTTGAGGACAACACTTGTTTGAAGGAGAGGGGCATGTTAAGCCCCTATATTAATAGTGTAGTCCCTTATTATGTTAGTCTAACCCCCCTTATCATTATTTTTGTACCCCTGTAACCCCCATATTGTTATTATTGTGCCCTTGAATTATTATTGTTAGGTCGACTAGGATTACATTATGGCCCCATGGACTCCTATATATAGAAAGGAGGTTTTGTAAATTGTATCATCCAAGAATTGTTCATTTATGTAATGTATTGGAGGTTGCCCCCTCGAAGTGGCTTATTTCTAAGGCGTTCATATCTCTTTTCTTCTATTTTTTGGAGCTGGTTACAATATCTCTTTTCTTCTATTTTCGGCATGTATATATATGTGTTGTAACACTAAAAGGAATATAATGAAAAATAAAGCTGGTAGTACCGATTTGGGATCCAGGGGAAAATGTATGTGTATATATGTTTTATGTTTTATGCTCTCGCTATTGTTTATTTTCTATTTTTAAGATTCATTTGCAGACAATTTTTGTACAAGGTTAAAACCTACACAAAGTTAGTAGATTTGAAGTTGAAGTTGAAGGAAATGATTAACAAAGGATACACTAGGCCAAGTGTATCACCATGGGGTGCACCAGTCTTGTTTGTGAAGACGAAAGATGGTACTCTTAGGTTGTGCATTGATTATAGGTAGTTGAATATGGTGAACATCAAGAAGAAGTATTCGTTGTTGAGGATTGATGAATTATTTGATCAGCTAAAGGCAGTAACAATGTTCTTAATGATTGATTTGAGATCCAGATATCCTCAGGTACGCATCTAGGAAGGGGACATATACAAGACAACTTTCCAGACTAGGTATGGACATTATGAGTTTCTTATAGTTCCATTTGGTTTGACTAATGCTCCAACTACCTTTATTTGGTTGATGAATAATGTTTTACATCTATATCTAGACATGTTTGTTATTCTATTCATTGATGAAATTTTGATATATTCTAAGAATGAGGAAGATCATGTCGAGTATTTAGTAGCAGTGTTGAGATTGCTAGGAGAGCATAAATTGTATTCCAAGCTTATAAAATGCAGTTTCCTTCAGACAAAAGTACACTACTTGGGGCATGTGGTCTCCAAGGAAGGCATAGAAGTAGATCTATAAAATATAAGAGCGATCATAGAGTGGGTATCTCTTAGAAAGGTGTATGAGGTAAGATCATTCATGGGGCTAGCGGGCTATTATAGGAGGTTTATCAGGAACTTATCTCGCATTGCAGATCTTATCACGTCCTTGCATCGAAAAGGTAATAAATTTGAATGGAAAGAGGAGTGTGCAGTTAGTTTTGAACAATTGAAGTAATTGTTGACAAATGCTCCACTTTTAAATATTGCAGACCCAAATAAAGAGTTTGTAGAGTGTACAAATTCTTGCAAGAGAGGACTTGGTGGAGTCCTTATGCAAGAGGCACAGATAGTATGCTACGATTCATAGAAACTGAATGAGCATCAGTAGAAATCTCTGACACTAGGGAGAATTTTAAGGATGGAATTTATCTTAAAGTTTAGAAATGTTGGTGAATCTTACTAGTCCCCAATATGTAAATTGTAATGTTTTTTATGATATTTTTGTAAAAATATTTAGGTTTATAATTATTTCATATTAGTATATTTAAAATTTTGGCGATTTTTAGGGTAAAATAATTTTATACTATAAAATTTGGGCGAATCAATTCTAAAAATAATGGAAAATGGTGAATTTGTTTTTTGGAAAAAGCATGGAAAATTAGCCCACCTGCGAATATTAGCCCCTAAAATTTTCCCTTTTTGACACATGATCTTGAGTTGGCAACGATCATTCATGAATTGAAGATGTGGAGGCACTATCTTCTTGGTAGGAGGTTTGTTTTGATGAGTTATCACAGGGGGTTGAGATACTTGTTTGACCAGCTGAATATGAATGCCAGGAAAGCTAGATGATTGGCCACAATCAACGAGTTTGACATCATGATCAGGTACATCAAAGGAAAAGAGAAAAAGTTCATAGATGCTCTTAGTAGGCGAATACAGGTAAATCACATTACAACTATGAATTCTTATGGGACAAACTTGCAGGATCAGATCTTACAAGCAGGCTAGCAAGATGGCAGGTATATATAGCTTAGGAATAGGTTACATTAGAGTACATGTATAGGTAGTGGTACAAGTACAGGTACAGATGCATAGGATGTGGACTGACATATCTCAGTAGATAGCTTGATCATATTTAGGGATAGGATATATGTGTCCGATAGTCGTGAGCTCAAGAATATTATTTTGAGAGAGTTTCATGTGAAACCATATTCAAGTCACCCAAGATACCAAAATACATTGAAAGAAATGAATAAGTTTTATTATTGGAAAAATATGAAGAAGGATGTGGCATATTTTGTGGATAGATGCTTGGACTGTCAGTAGGTAAAGGAAGAGTGTAGGCATCCAGGTGGACTACTACAGCCAATTCTTATTCCAGATTGGAAATGGGAGGTCATTTCCATTGACTTCATTATAGGTTTTCCAAGGACATGTAGAAAATAATTATTCCATCATGGTTACAGTGGACAGGTTGACTAAAGAAGAACAATTCATTCTAGTGAAGAATACATATTCAACTAGTGATGTGGAACAAGTTTTCATTAGAGACGTGTTGAGATTTCATGGTGTTCCGAAGAAGATTGTGTTAGACAGGGATGCAAAGTTCAGTTCCAAGTTTTGGAATGAGTTGTTTGTAGGTTTAGGACATATTTGGCCTTCAGTAAAACTTATGATCCACAGACAGATGGACAGACTGAGAGGGTCAACCAGATATTGGAGGAAATTTTGAGGATGTACGTGAAGCATCAACAAAGGATATAGGAGGTGTACCTTCCATTGGTTGATTTCTCTTACAAAAATGGTTACCAGAAGTCACTGAGTAGGAGTCAGTTAGAGCCATTGTATGGATTGAGTTGTAATACTCCCATCAGTTGGAGTGATCTGATGAACAGGGTAATTATTGGACTGGACATGTTAGCATAAATGGAACAAGAAATGCAGGTAATCAAGAAGAATCTAAAGGCAACATAGGACAAGAAATAAATCTATACAAATCAGAACAATTTGTTTGAGTTTCAGGTTGGGGAACAAGTTTACTTACACATCAAGCAAAGAAGAGCTCCTTGCAGATTGGATCATGTGCCAAGTTGGCACCTCAGTTTTGTGGACCTTTCAATATTCCTCAAAGGATTGGGAAAGTATCCTATCGAATTACACATCCTCCAACATTGAAATTCCATGATTTTTTCAACGTGTCATTTCTTAAGAAGTATGTTAAAGATGATGATCATGTGATTGATTGGTATGTATTGCAGGTGGAGCCAGATGGAAAATTCTAGTCAGAACCTCAGTGTATATTTTAGGGAAAGGTGCTCATGCTCCACAACCAAGAAATTGAGTAGGTTAAAGTGCAGTGGAAGCACTTTGGGCCTGATGAAACTACATGGGAGATGGAATATCAAATACGGGCTATGTATCCTTCTTTATTCATTGGTTGAGAAAATGTCCTTGATATATGTTTTGGTATGATGTTTTGGTGTATGTACATATGTATGTGGATGTCAATACTTCTATGAGTTGTGTTTTAAATCTCCAATAAGCAGTATGGTGTCATGTCATTATGGTTTTCATGTTGCATTTTGTCATTTTGGTTTGCTTCTCAGTAGGTTGATCATTGTAAGTACTGCAATGAGCTAAGTTAATTATAGTTTTCATGTTTCATGTTGTCATTTTGGTTTGCTTCTCGGTAGGTTGATCATTCTAAATACTGCAATGAGCTAAGCTATAAAGCTCAATGGGCAGTATGTTTTTAGTTCAGAATTCTTGTTGGTTGTAGGTGTCATTGAACACTGAGGACAGTGTTCCTCCAAGGAGGAGGGTTCTGTAACATCCCTGATGAAAATTCCATGTAATAAAAGTTAATAAAGGAAAAATAATAACCACAGTTATGAGACACTTTTTCCAAGATGAATGGTGGGAAAAAACATCCTATTGTAGGAGTTCATTTTGGTTATTATAACCAATAAAATTGGGAAAGGAAATGGAAAAGGATTTGGAAAGGAAAAATGTAATTTTTCGGCAATTTATTTATGGAAATAATGGAAATTAGGAGAAAACGAAGGTGAAAGGTCATAGGTTTCATGTGAGGAGGAAAATAAAGTAAAAATAAGCAAAAATGAATAAAATAGAGGCCTCATTAATAAAAAGGCTTCTGAGGATCAATTCATGGATTTTGGTCAATTCAGTTTTGGAGATCTCTCTCTATTCTCTCCCTCTCTCACTCTTGGACACTTAGAGTTTTATGGGAGAATTCAACATTAGATCAAGAAAGGAAAATAAGGCAAAGAGGAAGTAAATATCAAGCAAGGAAGAGGAGGATCAAGCAACTACAATGGGTTTACTTACAAGTATCGATTTGCATGTGTGATTTCCTTGCTAGATTTTGCATGCATGGTTATGCATGTGTTTTATTGGTTCTTTTGCTGCCATTGGCATGGGGTTTTCCACGTGTGACAATGTTATTCAGCCTTGCATTTCCATTTCTGGATAGCCATGGTGTGACGGGGTTTTGGTTGAGATGGATTGTGGGATGGATTCAAAACTAAGTGAGGTGGATCTCTGAATGAAATAACACATGGCCTAATAATCCCTAAACTAGAATGTGGATTGTGGTAAATCCACTGGCCTAGTAACCCTTGAAACAGACCATGATTTGTCGTAAAGATGGGTATTTTGTGACTCGGTGGGGCTAGGAATCCTCGACCAGTGAATGGGGGGATATACAATAAAGCCTAGAGTTGGATGCCCTTGATCAAGCCTAGGAATCCTTGATGGTGAATGGCAGGATATATGTTAAATCCAGTAGGGTGGTGTGTTTATTATGGCCTAGTGATCCCTAGATTGGAGTGTGGATTGTGGTACAACCTAGATACTAGGAGATAGGAAAATTCCTCATAGTGTAGGTGGAGAAATCTGGTGGAATCCATGCTTGTTTATGGCCTAGTGATCCAATGAGGATTGCGGTAAAGCCTGTTTCTATTAATGAGGGTGAGGAAGTTTAGCCAAGGGAGGCCCTGGTTGATTCTTTTGGTTTGAGTCCCACATTCATGCTTGGAATATGGCACAAGGGTGATTGGTTGAAGGGAGATTTGGCTTAGCCAATCTATGTTCGGGTGTAATGGGAACAGATTTTTCCTTTTCATTCATTAATATGAGTTCCTTTCCTTGGAATTTTATGTGTAAATGTACTTAATTATATGTGGCATTTATGGTTATTGTATCCTCATTATTTTTGTTGTTTATATTTTGGTTATGAATTTGTTTCATGGCAATGAAAATGTATGGTTCTCATCATGTTTTTATTTGTAAATGAACGAGCAATGAATATATGTCCTAATATATGATAATTCATCTAATGTGATAAGACTTCAATTCTTCTCAGAGATTCTTAGATAAGTATAAGACCCCTATGCTCAGATATGTTATTATGATCTGTAGAATGCATATTTGTGACATGTTTGATGAAACACCTGTCATGGCTAGTAGGGGTCTAGTCAAGTATCTATTCAATAATTTTCATTAGCATAATTTTCTCTCTATTTCATTTCATTCATGTAAATTTCATGGATTTTAGGGCAGTGATTGGGTCCTAGCCGTGGAATTCATCCTTAAATCTTGTAGTCACTGGCATAGCACTAGCTGGAAAACGCCATAGTTACATTCAAGCACGCTCATGGGAGCGACTGGGACCCACAGTTACTTTGAGGGCTTGGAAAGGGAGCGATTGGGGCTCTATGTCCATGAATTATTGAGTTTCCTTAGGGGTTGGTCACCGAGAAAGGTGGGGTAGCTCCTAGAGGTTCTATTGGTTATGTGGATGATTAGTTTGATTGTATTTTAGTGGTTCCACTTCCTTAAGGTGAACTAGGAGGTCAAATTAGATCATAGTGGCCCCTCGTCACATGTTTACCCCAATGAACTGGTTAAATTAGGTAAATGTGGGAGGAGAGTGTTATAGTTTCTCCCACTTCTTCGGTAACATGGGCTTCATTCCTTTCCTTTATTTTTCTTATTGTCCTTCTTGAGTTTAGGAAAATTCCCTTTGAAATGGCCATATTCATTACATTTATAGCATTGGATATTTTACATTTATATCTTCTTTCTTTTGTGAGGATCAAACTTCCAAAATTTCCTTTCTTTTCCTAGCCATTGGAACATATGCTTGAAATTGTTAATTTGATCCAACATTGCTCTTTTCCTTTAGCCTAGTTTCTTCAATCCTACATAATGACCAAACTTTTCTAAATTCAATCGATTAATTCTTTCGATAGATACTTGTTACAAATTTTCCCCATTCATCAGGTAGTGCATTGAGCACAACAGTGGTCATTTCTTTATCAGATATTATTTCTTTCAATGGAGGCATGGTTTTTGAGGTATTTTTCTTCTTCCAAGAGTTGTGACGATGTGATCCATATGATGTGATGGATGGTCCTTGTTGATGCTCCTTAGTTTTATCAACTCTTATGTATCCTTATTTCAAGTGGATGATATTCAAGCTACCTCTTCTTGTACTGTTACCTTAGCTCTGATACCATGTTGAGAAATATAGGGTTAACTTAGATGATTACTCTTACTTTGATAATTGCTTGTGATGTTATTTTAACTTAACTTGAGGTACTTGTTATGAAATTATTCTTTCACTTGATTATTATTGTGTTCTCTATCCTCAAACAACTACCAAACAATGAAGATCAAAGAGACAAGAGGACACAAAATGTAGGCTGTTAGCCAAGGCTAAAACCTCTCCTCTTGAGAGGAAAACCCACAAGAATTCTTCTCTTCTTATATAATTTTCAAACGACGAATTCCAATACATAATACCCTTGAAAAGGACCCCTCCAAGACCAAGTCGACCTTACTTCTTAATGAAATATCCTTACACAACTTACAACATTTTTTTTTTAACTTTCGGCAACAACTTTGACCTCAACAACGTCTTCAGAAACTTCAATCCCAACAAATTTTCTAGCAATTTCAACCCCAAAAAAAATTCTAACAACTTCAAACCCCAACAACCTTGAGAAACTTTGACTTCCAAGAACTTTCCATCAATTTTTTCCTCCAACAAATTTCCAGCAACTTCTACCTCTAGCAACTTTCCAACAATTTTGACTTCTAGCAACTTTCCAATAGCTTTGTCCTCCAACAACTTTCCCACAACTTTGTCCTCCAACAACTTTCCAACAAATTTGTCCTCCAACAAATTTCCAGCAAATTTTACCTAGTATCTTCAAACTTCCGTTGCACTTAAGAGAGAGAGAGAGAGAGAGAGAGAGAGAGAGAGAGATCCATTTTTTTTTTACTCTACCTTGCTTCTTGAACTTCGCTTTCCTTAGAAATTCTTCCTTTTATAATAAAACTCTTTTTATTGCTTCTTTATATGTGTTGGATGTGTGTTTCAAATGAGTTCTAATGCCTCTTACATATAGTCTTTCCAAGGGTAAAAATGGCCTCCATGAGGTGGACTTGATCTTTCATGTAGGGCGATTTGTTACAGCTCATTGAGAAGGTATTGGAGGGTCTTTCATGACTCAAATAAATTTATTTTACATATTACAAGATTCCTAAAGGGGTATTAACTCTATGACAATGAATATTTTGACTTCATAATTCTATGATAAACGTAGAATCACTTAATGTGTGCTTGAAATACGAATAAATTTACCTTGAGCATGAAACCCATGCACCAAAAATGAAAATAATAAATTTATTTTTCTCTTTTCATGAAATACATAAATCATGATTACAATTGACATTATAAAGAAAAAACCTAGCTACACATTTCAACATTAAGATGATGAAAATTGGTGTTCAAAATCCAATAGTGAGGATAGCTCACACCATATCTCATCTTCAAAGTGTCAACCATGGTCGGAAACCAATTGTTTCAGAACCCTGGATCGAGTGATGACATGGTTAAAGAAGAATAGGGATGAAGTAGTTGCAGTGTTATTGAACGTGGGCATGTATTCATCCCATTTTTTGAAATAGTCAACGACCACGATAATAAACTTATGGCTATTAGTAGATGTGGGTTGACAATCCATAAATTCAATGGCCCATTTGGAGAAAGGAACAATGACGATGACAAGATGAATGGGATAAGGTGAAGCTCGCACCTTCAGGGTTTATAACTATAAATTGGGAGTCCTTGACTACCTCAATGTACTCGCTAAATATATAAGGCCAAAGGTATCCAACACACATGATTTTCTGGGCAGTGGCCATTACAGAGAGATGACCACCACAAGTGCCACTGTGGTAGGAATTGAGCAATATCTCAACTTTTCAATAGGGGCCAGGAGAGTTCTTAAAAACCAATTCATGTAGACATGGTCTTCAAATTTATGAGATTTAAAGAGGCTCCACATTCTTTTTTAGTCTTGTACATGGTCTAAAAGGTGAGTGACAAAAGTTTGATGGAAAGAAGTCAATATTTCAATATTCGTTTCATAGTGAAGAGGTATTTGAAAGTATGAAAGGAAGTCATTAGTAATATTAAAAAGGGTAAGATTAGAGGCATGTAGTTGATCGACATACCACTTAGCATTTACTATAGTTAGGGCACATCCAGTTAGGGTGCATTGGAAAAGCCGAAGATGGATGGAGACCCCAGTTATGGAATTGGACGAACACCACATGTGAAAAGAGTGAATGTGATTGGTAGGGTCTTCTCTAGAATTTCCCTCAAACTTTGGAATGTCTAATGGAAGCTTTGTTGGAATAGGGGGTCCATTTTTGTTATGGAGAAGAGGGTCATTGATCAGATGGTTTAAATCAAGAAGGTTGAAACCAACCATATAGGGAAGTAAGGGGGAAGTACTGGCCTTGCCCAAATATGTTCCAATGTTACTGGCTATAGGGTTACCCTGGTTGAGACTCGTGTTACCACCTGGGTTTACACCACCCACATTAGTGCCTAACATGGTGGCAATGAAGGGTTGGGAAGACACGAAATCAGAGGAGGAACTAGAGGAATTTAAAGAACCAGAGTACAGAGGTGGACTAAGTGGAGCACTGCATATATGGAACCTTACTCATAGAGTAGGGGTAAGCAGACGTCCTAAAGAAAATTGGGGGCAAAGGCCAGGAAGTATCCACGATATATATCTAGAGGGAAAAATGATGTTAAGACGAAGAAAACTCAAAAGGCTAAGGGGTCGTGATAGGGGAAAATCATAACAAACAACAATCAAACACTAGTGCAGTGGTGTAAGTGTAAAATAAATATAATGATATACTACTCTAATTCAAGAAAACCCGTCCTATCAAATAAAAACAAACCTCTAGCCTAAATGTGATCTAAATCCTCAAACAAGTCCTATTTCTACTATTTTAGATGGCATTCCAAGAGACTTCTTATTTGCAATAATTTGATCCACATGAGAAAACTTGTCTAGAGAAAGGTGGGGTAGAGGACTGACTACTCACCCAAAACCAGTCCTATAGGGTGTTTTTCAAGATTGGCCACTACACTTACCTTCGTCCCATATGGGCAATCAAGTATTGATATTCTTGGTGATCAGGCACAACATGGGATTCCCTACCATGATTTCGGTAACCTTGAATAAAACCAATCGCACCATGACCAAGCATAACCCCCTCTAAATCGGGTTTCCGATGCACTTTGACTTTGGACCATGGGATGGTGAAGGATTTTAAGCTCTCTAAAATGTCAACCATATATGTCTCAATGTAAGCAATCAATGAGTGTTACTGGAAGCCTATCCCATTAATGCTACACCTAACTACAAATATTTTTTTGGTCCTGTGCCCAAGTGGGCTTAATCTATGTGAGTAAAGTTATTATTATGGTGGAGTATTTTAAGTCTTAGATTGGTAGCTAAAACAAAGCTCACATTCCCTTTAGGTTTGCATGTGTGTGAGATGTTTCAAGTGGATGATTTAATTAAGCATGTTTTGATGATGCCATGTGCCACTGAAAATAAAGTGCGTAAATTATAAATGATGCTGAAATTGAACAATAAAATAAACAAAAAACTCAAGAACACAACCCCCCACTCAAGAAGGCCATCAAGTAGCAAGAAAAGTGATGGAAAACAAGAAACTCAAAGCCACATAAATTTCCAAAAGATCTATTATCTAAGGGAGTGGTATCTAAAGTCAAAAATATGCTAACAATGGTGCATAAAGCTAGCAAGAAACAAAGGGTAAAATGCTATAAAATGGAAAGCAATAAGTTACAAAAATAGGGATGCACAAGGGGATACTAAAGAGGAGAGACAACACAAGATTCTAAAGTGAATGTAAAAACCTGTCTAAATGGACTGTAACAAACTGTAAAAAAGGATGAAAAATATAGGATGAAAATGTTGCACACTAGACTCCTCACTTCAAGAATTATCTTCCTAAATGATATAGGTGTACTCTAAACCCTAGGGTTATTTTTCCTTCCTAAATGAGAAACTACTAAGTGGATCCAGGCCTAGAGGTGACTCAAGAAATAATAGATACCCTTCCGAGCACACATGAAACAGTCTCGATAAAAACTGAATAAATAAATAAACAAATAAAATAAAAATTCTAGAAAACTGCAGACGTGGTTTCTGACCTAGAAAGTGTGTCTAAACACATAAACTAGGTTGAAAATTTCGCTGGGGGGGTACAAAAAATGAGCCAAAAGTGCGCTCCGTTCTAGATTATTCCACTCGAAAAATATGCTCTAGATTGTATCGTCTCCTACTTAGATGGTACCTGTGAGCAGTAGAAAGATATAAAAACCCACCATAAATAGAAATATTCTAGAGAAGGGAGAAATAATGATTAAAATTGAGAAAGATAAAAATTGGAAAAAACACTAAAAATGGTTGGAACAATAGTCACCAAAGTTTTGAATTACTACACTACTGGAGTTGCCATTTTCTATTATGGAGTATTTTTGCAAGTGTAAAATCCTTTCACTTAAGTTATAGGTGACTTATAATGCTAACACAAAAATAAAGTTGTGTCTATGCTTCAGATATGTAACAAAATGTTAGATAAACCTTGCAACAAAATAGATCATGCAAACAGAAGCATATAACAGAAAAAAGTAGAAGTGAAACAATCCAATGGAGGACTTGAATAAATAATTTTATTATTGAGTACATTTGGTGAGGAGAAATTACGAAATGGGCCTGGAAATCCTCCTTCGTTGGATGGGTCCTTCTTGACCTTATGCTTCAGTAACATGCTTCTCTCTCAAAATATGTGGTATGCAATGGGCTAAAAGAGACAAAATAATTCTTGAACTCATGTGGGATCTCAACTGCTATGAGATGACAATGTTGAAGATGAAAATGGTCATGGTGAAGAATGATGAGCAAACTCTCGATTTATAACAAAATATTGAACTAGATTAGGAATTATAAAATAATAAAATATTATTGAGTAGATCAAAATATAGCTGTTATGAATATTTTATTATAATTTTTGAGAGGTAAAGATGTTCAAAATGCTCAAATATCTTTATTTAGGAAGTGTTTAAAGTAATTAACAAATAAAAATGATTGATTAATTACTTTCTGAGTATTAAGACAAATATGAATTTGAAATAATTATTAAATAATGATTTAACAATTATCTCATAAAGAAAATAAGGGATAAATATGGAATAATACATAAATAATGATTTATTTAATTAATCCAAGGTGATTAAGTAAAAAATGATAAGAAATAATCATCAAATAATTATTTAATAATTATTTTTTGAAAATATTAAATAAGTAATAATTTATTTAATTACTCTCATTAGGTTTTTGGATTTTAATGAGAAACAATTTAGGAAAATGGTTCACTAAATTATTTTGTATGGTGAAAGTGGGTTTTACTATGGTAAAACTCATCCTACATGGTGTATTTCAATCAACCTAGTAAAAAATAGTTAGGTGAATATTTTTTGGTTGATAAGAATATATATATATATATATAGAGAGAGAGAGAGAGAGAGAGAGAGAGAGAGAGAGAGAGAGAGAGAATTAAAATTAAAAAAAAAGGTATATAAGAAAAAATTGAAAAAAAAATTCCAATGCAACTACCACTTGGTGGGTAGTCGTTGTCCAATATACAGTTGTCGCCACCACCACTGTGAGGACTCAACAACACACATAGTTTGACAATAGAACCAAACCACCTAAAAAATGAGTGTTGCAGTTGCTCAAAAATTTCTTACATCTTGTGTTTGACAATTTTCAATCACCACACAACCCACAATCAATGTTCCATTCTATGGAGTTGAGAAGTTAAGAGCATTCTAAAAAAGAATACAGGTATTTCTCATGCATATTTCCATTTTAAAAAAATAGCCAAATAGTATGCCATCCGACTTTGTGGTTGCAAGATCAACACCTCATTGTTTCATGTCTCACCTTGTGTTTTTGCTCGTGAAAACGAGTTGTTGTACTTTGTTCTGGCATTCCACTAATCTGCATATTAGTATATCCACTACTCTTGGAAAAAAAATCATATCTATTGAGTTCGAAGAAGGTTGAGGTTGAAACACATAAAAAATAATAACTAAGTTGGAGATAACTAAGTTGAAGTTATATTAATTTTATATAAAATTAAAATTATAAAGTATTAAAATGGAAGATATTATAAGGAAAAGGAATATTTGAATATTTTGAAAGTAGGATTTATAAAATATAAAAAAAAAAAAAAAAAATATTTAGAATGTTTTTCTTGATTAAAAACAAAAATAGAAAAAGTGAAATATGAGGTCCACATATAACTTAACATTTTGGACCAAATTTCCATTTTGTAAAACATACATTGAATATCAATGGATTCATAAAAATTGTGAATTATGTTGTACAACATGAAAAAAAAATTATTCAATACAAAACAATGTCAAGGTAATGACGAGATGCAAATGAAAGTACTAGAGGAAAAACTTGCAAAATTGAACCAAAAATTTGAGGTATCACAGAAAAGTCATAAAGATATTGCAAGCGTGTTTTACAAAAACTAAATAGAAAAGGACGAGGAAATTTTTCATCTAAGGGACAACCAAAAATTACTTGCAAAGGTGAAGGAGTCTAAAGAAAGAAAGAAAAAATTAGATGAGAAAATGAACCTCTCGAGAATAAATTCAATGATAATTTTTTAGAGAAGGAAGAAGAAAATTTGCACATATAAAACCTTAATAAAAAATTATTAGAACAAATTATACTTTTAAAAGATGAAGAGAATGATACTAAGGATAAAGTCAATAGCTCAAAAAATGAAGAACTTTCACATCTAAGGAATCATAATCAAAACATTCTTAAACAAATAAAGAAACTTAAAAGTGACAAGAAGTTGCTAAAAGACAAGTTAGAACAACTTATTCAAAAAGAATTATCAAAGTCTTAAGAGCTAACAACCTAGTTTGAATAAAAAGGAACGAATACCGATCTAGTCAATATTACAACTCAAGAAGAGGATAAACTAGTTGAAGTGAGGATGTACTCAGAAGTTGTAGTTCAAAAAACAAAAGTTTCAAGTGATAATCTCACAATTAATTAAGCGACCTCTGTACTTGAAAGAAATAAGATACCCCAATAAACTAAGAAATCACTACAAACAGATTAAGGCTAGATCAAATCACAAGAACCCCTTATCGACATCCAAATCACAAGAGTAGGAATCTCAGTTAGTCTTCATATTTGTATCACTCTGAACGGAAACAGAAAACTTAATGATACTAATGTCTGCACAATTTATTCTTACGATAAAACTTCATTACAAGTTTCTAGTAACCACTAGATTCCACAGAAGATTGATATAGGATGGTGAGATCCCTTTTCAGTTCAACAATTTTATTTATCCCGTAGAGGATCGTATTCCTGAATCATCGAAGATGGAAACTCGAAGAACTCTGGATTGTATACGCATTTTATTTGAATTTAGATAACATTTAACATGCTATAGAATAATATTTTTAATTAACTATATTTTTTTAACAATTTTATTTTGCAAGTATTGAGTTTCCATGAGAGGTAGTCGTAACTGACAAATTTCTCATGATTTTTGAATGGTACACGGGGCTTTCACCCGGTAACCAGGACTTCCCGAGTGGTCACCCATCCCAGAACTCCTCTGGCTCAAGCACGCTTAATTGTGGAGTTTTCCCCACAATCAAGCCCACTTAGCTCGCTACCCCATTTGCAAAAGCCTTAGCAAGTATTGTGCCTCATGAACCATTCAAGTAGATTTTCCTTTAGTCTTTTGTATTTAAGTATTGAGTTTCCGCAGTGCATTATATTAGATATCACCCGATGCAATGAGTGCTAAGTGGACTATTCAAAAATCATGAGAAATTAGTGAGTTACAACTACCTCTAATGGAAATAGTCATAGTTGAATGACTTTCTTAACGCAGTTGAATCCCAAAAAATGATATCTAATATAATGCAATGCAGAAACTCAATACTTAAATACAAAAAGAGTAAAGGGAGCTCTACTTGAATGGTTCATGAGGCACAATACTTGCTAAGATTTTGCAAATGAGGTAGCAAGCTAAGTGGGCTTGAATGTGGGGAAAACTCCACAGTTAAACGCGCTTGAGCCAGAGGAGTTCTAGGATGGGTGACCACCTGGGAAGTCCTAGTTACTGGGTGAAAGCCCTGAAAGTGATGATTGACGCTATGTGATTCATTTTACTAGTTTCAATCCCACGCTATGCGATTCATTTTACTAGTTTCAATCCCACTTCTTCACCACTCTGAGCATCACTTGAATCCCAAAAAAAGATATCCAATTTTCAATATTTCAAAAACATAAAATTTAATCAATTTAAAAATTAATGATATAAAAAAAAATATGCATAATAATTTTTAAAAATATAAAAAATTTCCTTACTAAAATAATGTGTAAAAATAATAATTTTATAATTAATATTAATAATTACAAAACATTAAAATTCCTCGTAATTACATGTCCAACACCGGGTTGAACTTAACATAAAAGGCAACGGTCATGAAAATGAAAAATGGTGATAGTAGTTGGAAATGAAAATTTGCTGAAAATTTCTTCGAGATAAAAAAAATATGCTCCAGTTTAAAGAAATTATAAATCAGTTTAGAAAACAATAGGAATTATAAATCAGTCTAGAAAACAATAGAAATTTCCGTAATTTTTTTGAAATAGAAGTATATGTTGCAGTGTAAAAAGAAATTATAAATTAATCTAAAAGATAATGGAAAATTTGGTAAGTCAAATTATTCTAAAAAATAATGGAAATTTTAACAAGATTGTGGCAATTTTTTTGAAAACCTCAATTACAGTTATTATTTCTAAATGAATATCCAAATTTTTTTTATGGTGCTAAATACATTTACACCATTAAAAATTCAAACACTCCAACATTATGATTTAAAAAAAAAAAAAAAATTACCCACTCCTACATGATAAATTCCATATTTGTCATGCGCTCAAATTTAGGTCTAAGTAGACAACACCGAAAGATATTATCAGATTTTCATGGAAAATGGTGATCAAGATGAGAAAATGGTATGGCTGAATATTTCTTCAGTGTAGAGAAAATTGCAGTATTCTCAAATTTTAATAAAAAGTAGTTGAATTGGGAAAAGTGATCACGTAAGTGTTTGTATTGACTTGAAATATATGTGGGTGAATAAATCGTGTGGAAATTTCTCACATGCAATGGAAATTGCAATACAATCAGATTATAACGTCACATCCTTCAAATCTCGTAATAGAAAAGTAGTGTCATCAGATCTTAAAGAAAAATAGTGATCTGAGAACTATCTGTATTGACTTGACTTGAGTGAGCCTATAAAGTCGGTGAAATTTTCTTCAATGGAGAGAAAATCGATGCATTCGAAAATTCTAATGGTAAATGGTGCTGCTGTTGGAAAATTTATTAAAGTATTGACTTGACTTTAATAAAGCATAAGGTGAGTTGATCATATTAATTTAAATTTAGTGTGACGAAGAAATTTGGAAGAATTTCATGGATAAAGGTAAAATCGCTGTATTGTTAGACTCCAATGCTTTTCAACGACTGTTGCAGAGAAACTACACCACGTTCACATGAGGTTTTGTAACGGGTTGTCGTGGTCTCAACTTAGCTATCTTAACGTTGAACGTTGGCTATGATGTCGCGATCTCAACTTACATATCTGGTACCCTAAAATTCATTGGTGTAAAATTAAATGTTGTATGGTTGGGCTCACGAACACATTTGTTTGTTATTTATTTTCAATAGGGGGTTAAGAATGGTTATTCATCAAGGAAAGCAAAAATTAATCACAGGAATCACTATGTTGAATATAATATTTAGAATAATTTATTTTTTCATTATAGTATAATGTATATAGGTAAGAGTATATATATTTCAATTATCATTATATGTGAGGTATAGATTAGTTGGTTTGTGTGGAATTTAGTTTTCTATCATTACATTAATTTCAATGTTTGTAGAGAGATTGGCAATGAAAACCACTTCCAAGAGTTGTAGAACAAAATTTTTTTCCAACAAAATTATATTTAAAAAAATTTAGGTAGAAGTAATTTTCCCTTCATTATCACATCGTTTTTGGACATCTTTCTTATCATAAAGAATTTTCTTAGAATAGTAGGGCATTCCCCACTGCCTACCAAGCTAGTAGAATAAAATGTTTACAAAAAAACCCCTGTGAGCATCACCCGATGCAATGAGTGCTAAGTGGACTATTCAAAAATAATGAGAAATTAGTCACTCACGACTACCTCTCATGGAAATGGTCATAGATGAATGACTTACTTAACACAGTTGAATCCCAAAAATGATATCTAAAACAAAAATATTTCCAAAACAAAAATATATTTTAATAAAAAAATTTATTTATTTTTTCCCTCAATTGTTACATTATTTTCGAACGCTTTTTTCATCATAAAGTTTTTTATTATAATAATGAGGCTTTTCCAATCACCTATAGAGGTAATGGAATAAATGTTTACAAAACAAAATTATATTTTAAAAAAACTAAGGGGGGATGGAAACCACCTATGGGGTAGTAAAGCATGTCTACTAATAGTTGCAACACAACAAAGCCTTTGTCTCTACTGCTAATTAATTGATTAAGGCTATGTCTCTTTGTGCAGGGTCTGCATTTTTTCGTTATTCGAGAATGACTGCATTTCCACAATCTGTAATTATTCCCATGCACCTCCATACCACACTCAACATAATGAAATTACTCCAAAGACTCCACATTCCGCACAACTACTCCTGGTATCCAAATTATTTTTCCTCCTCTATGTCAACGTGGATAAGAAGCCTTTGTCCACAAACACATGTATTCACAACAACACACATACAAACAAATATCATGTTAGCATTATCATTTCGGTCACATTGTAACCAAAATGAAGAAACAATAATTGAATTTTGCATGAAATATAGGTGCAGTGCATTTAGGCTACTATATTTTAAGAGCATAGGAGGGTATGGTCTCTAACATCTTGAAACCGCATAAAATTTCTATGAGGGAGAGATTCCATGGTAGCTAAACAACATGAAAGATCTTGAGTATTTGGAACAACACAATCTCAGGTTTGATTCCCCTGCAATTCTATAAGATCAAGAATTTGAAAATTTTGAGCCTTATGTATAATAATCTAAGCAACAACATGCATGATGCCCCGTGTTTCATTTAATTCGCGATTCCACACATGAAATCATTGTGTGGAGGCTTTCATTGTGCAGAGGTCATGCAAAGTAAGAACCATCATAGTGAAATACTCTGCACTGTGGTTATATGTGCGGAGGTACAAATTGAACGAAAATGGAAGGACAATGCTACTATAGTACTTACCTCTTCCCCAACTATGAAATACCATGCGATGAACTTTAAATAAATTTTCAACCATTATAGCTTCATCTTTGAGAGTTATAAAACCTTTGAACATAGGTATCTCATCAATTATGACAATTGGGTTGGAGCTTCTACTAAATATATGATATTTGTGTATACAGGTGATCTGGGAGGATCCAGAAATACAAGTGGCCTTGAAAATAACTCAAAAATAAAATTCATCATATAGAAGTGAAACCAAGACCATACTGTAGTGCTCATCGCCCTGATTCCAACGGTGCGAATCAAATCAAATCTGAGTTCGTATGCCCAATTTCTAGCTAGTCAAAGTTCTGGTCAAACTTGGCCAAGTGGCACGCTTAACAAGGAAACATTTTTGCAATGAATTGGTGTAGGGAATGCATCCACTGGAATGGGAAAATTTATCACCTACTTAATTTTCCTAGTGACCCTTTTTTTCCAAAGGTTTAAAAATGACTTATTTTTTTATAAAAAAACAAAAAAAAATATAATTAGGGGCAGCCAGCTGCCATCCCTGCCACCCCTGCCAACATTGTTATTATTACGATACATAAAATCCAACTCGAGGTAGTGGTCTGCAACCCCCGCCACACCCCATAGAAAATGTATTACATATATAGTCCGGATTGGCAGCCTGCCCCCACTGGACCTGCCTAACCCCCGTCGGGAGTTATGTATGGTTACAAAAGGGCCACACCCCAATGGCTATATGTTGTGTGTCACAACCACCGGGGTTGATGTGGCTTGAACCCGCTGGACCATTCTGGCCATCCCGTATCCCGGGCGGCCCAAAACTATCTTAATTCAAATTTAAATGAAGTGGTTAAAAAAATAATGAGTGCCATACCATTTGGGGGGTCGGTGGGGTTGGAACCCTCAACCTACCTACTCCAACTCAAGTGCTTTTTGCAATGGAAAAAATGGCCCACATTGGTACATTCGCCTGACAATTTATTAATATGCCACTCAATTCATTTAACTAGGGGAGAGCAGTGGAGGAAAGGCGGAACCCTGAGTGGAGGAGGCAGCGAAACCATGAGCAAGGGAATATCAAAGATGCTAAAAAGATTACCTTAGAGGGTCAGAGGTGCCGGTGAAAAAAATGGACAAATTTATAGTCGATTTTACATGATTTCGTGTCACAAATCTAGTGGTGATGTCTATTTATCCAGCTAAGTTCTCTATTTTTAGGCCATCATCTGAATTGGAGGTATAAGGGTCATTTCTGTAAAATTTGCTTGTAATTGATTTCTCTGATACCAGTTAATAAAAGAAGGCCTCCCCACTATTGAGAAAGGCCTGGAGATGTAGCCCATATTAGATGAACTCCATAATCAAATCAATGTGTATTTGAACTCATGTTTTCTTTTATTTTTTCACTTCTTTCATGTGGTTTAAGTTACTTGGTTAATGTGCTCTGTTATATGAAGTTCTAAATGCATCCTTAAAGTTAAAGATCTTCGATAAAGTTTGGTATCAGAACAGGCATTCTCGATGCGAGTTGCATGAGTGAATGCTAATAAGAACCAAGCTCCAAAGAAGTGAAGGAAAACTTAAATCCTTTGATCTTGAAGCACTGCTTGAACCACAAAGATGGAACATGGCAGTTGAGGAAGCTCAATGGGAAGAAGAGAGAAATTATTGCAAGATATTCTACTCTATGGCAGAGAAAGTTGACAAGCTATTTACAGAATATGAGAAGACATCGAAACCAGAGAAGAACGAACCAGATGATCATGCATCGGTAAACCATGGAGGTGGAGGAGAAGATCCTTCTCCCTCTCCATCCACCAGTGATAGTTATTCTTCTTCATATTCTCATCATTCTAATAGGAATCAGAGGAATGCATCTAAAAATCACTTTTTCAAGTTGGATGTCAAGTTTGATTTACCTGTATTCAGTGGAGAATCTAATGCAGAAAAGCTAGATAACTGGATAAGACAGGTTGAAGTGTATTTCTTCCTAAAAGAAATCAAAGAGGATGAAGCCAAGATGTAGATAACATCCCTTCAATTGAGTGGCACTGCTCTAGTTTGGTGGGAAGGAAAGTTGCAACAAGGTGGTAAGAATAATCATAAACTTTTTTCATCTTCATCTGAGTTAATTTCTGCTTTAAGGGGATAGTTTTACCCATTGGGTTACAGATAGAAAGCCATGATGGAATGACAACATTTGTAACAAAGTAACAGTCAAAATGTTTGAAATTTTAGAGAGGATTTTAGGAAACAAGAACTAGCATTGAATGTTCCACTACACACTCCTAAGACGTTGATGAAATATTATTAGAAGAATTATTAGGAGGGCACGATGAGGAGAATTATTAGAAACTGCATCCAGTATTGAGAACTAAGAGGAACAACAGAAAAGAGAAGCAAAATAAAGTTGCAACCGTGCAACAATACCAAGAATTTGAATCATAAGAGGATGAGAAGATCACAACTACGGTATTTGTAGGGATGGACCAATTGACCTGGGATCAGATTCAGGTGAATAAATGAATATTGCAGCTCTTGGGATTGCAACAGATGGACCCATCAACTTTGGTTCTGATTCGGGCGATCAGACAAAGATTTCAGTAATTGTTGTACCAGAGATGAAAATGGCACCAGGTGTAGCATGGCTCCAAGAACTCGAAGAAATCAACCAAATCATTTACGAGGAGAATTTTGAACTAAGGAGAATCCTAAAAGAAGGACAGAAGTAGAAACAAAGGTTGAAACATCAGTTACTAGCCGAGGATGAGGCCTTGGAAAAGTGGCAACATAACGAGCCTGAAGTAAAAAGTGATTCTTCAATTGCATGCACTTTTTATGATGATGATTTCACTGCTTTTGAGAAAAATACTGCAGAAATTGGATCAAAATTATTGAATAAAATGGGGTATCAAGCAAAGCACCTCGACATTAATGGGCAAGGCATTGTGAACCCCATCAAAGTGGAGGAATTTCTTCGTTATGGAGGACTTGGATATGTTAGAAAATAGGTTGGGCAATGCTTCAAGACAACCAGTGACCAACCAACGACAGATGGTGAAAGCACCTCATCACATTCTAGTGATAATGAGGATTCCACGAGCACTTATTAGAGGCACACTAGGAGAAAGTGTTCCAAGGAAATTCAAAAATTTTGGAGAACGAATCTTTGTAGTTACTATAATGAGGATGGACACCAAAAAGCCGCGTGTCAGACACTCCAGGCCCAGGAAACGCCTATGAAGAAACTAGCTGGTGAAGATATTCAACGAGAGAATCTACCACAGGGAGATGACCCATTCACTTTGTTGAGTAAGGGATGCGTTTACTAGGTATAATCACTTGTCATGGCCACAGTTTGTAAATCATGCGTTGCAAATAATTGTAAAGGTGATGATGTGTTTTCCAACGCTTATCAAAGAAACGATGATGTTTTTTTCCTTTTGTTGATAGTTGGGTTATTGGTTTCTATTATAATGTAAACTTGACCAAAGAGTGTGTTATAAACTCTTGGAAAGTATGGGGTTGTTTGAGTCATTCGTTGTTTTGTAAATGATTGCAAAGAATGTACCATCTTTGCATGTAATGTAGACATTGAAGTGTGGCTTGACGAAGACACATGTGGTGTGCGGGACGTGTTCATGATATTTGAGGACCAAAATATCCTCATTGGGGAGGAATGTTCTGGGTGGATCCATAAATACAAGTGGCCTTGAAAATAGCTCAAAAATAAAAGTCATCATATGGAAGTGAAACCAATACTAGATCATAGTGCTCATTGCCCCGATTCCAACTATGTGAATGCCACTCAAATCTGAGTTCATGTGCTCAATTTATAATTGGTCAAAGTTCTAGTCAAACTTGGTCAAGTGGCAGGCTTAACTAGGCAACAATTTGGTAGCGACCTGGTGCACAAAATCCAGCCATCAGAATGGATGAATTTATCGCCTACTTAATTTTCCCAATGACCCTTATTAACAATGTTACTGATGAAATAGGTAACCTAACCTCAAAACGGGAACTCTAGCACAAAAAGACTCAAAAAACATGAAAAAACACCCCAAAAACAAAAAAAGTGTATTCCAGAATGCACTTGGTTTTTTTTGAAGGTCAAATTTCAACATTTTATAAAATTATGCTAAAAACAAAATTGTTTCTTGAAAAAAGGATTGAAAAAACACCCTTAAAACAAAACCAGTTGATGCTGGGATAACAAAAAAAAAATTGTGTCATATTTTTGACATTTTAAAAAATAGAAATAACATTTTTTAATTTTTAAAATTCAAACATTAAAATAAACCCAAAATTTAAGAAAAAAATAAATTTACAAAATAAAAACATTTTAAATCTTAAAATTTAAAAATATATAGGAATAAAAAAAATTAAAATAAAAACAAAATAAAAATTTTAATTAAAACATTAAAAAAAACCTAAAATTTAAGAAAAAAATAAAAAAAAAAATATAAAAAAAAAATTTAAAGATTAAAATTTCAAAATATATAGAAATAAAAAAATAAAAATAAAAACAAAAAATAATATTAAATTAAAAAAAAAAAGAAAAAGAAATTATAAACAATAAAATATAGAAATTAAATTTTAAAAAAAAAAAATCTTTATTACATTTTAAAATAAATAAATAAATTAAATTTAAAGAAATATATTAAATTTTAATAAATTTAAAACTTTAAAATAAAAATTTAAAAAAACAAATACATTATTTAAATTAAAAGTAAAAAAAGAAAAATTAACTAAAAATAAAATACAATAAAAATATTAAATTTAAAAATATATATATTAAAAAAAAATTTAAAAAAAAAATTAAACTATAAAAAATAATATATATATATATATATATGAACTTAAATTAAAAATATATATATTAGATTTTATTAAATTAAAAAAAAATGTTAATATTAAAATAACAAATTAAATTTAAAAAAGAAAAATATCAAATTTTAATAAATAAACAAATAAATTTTGAGAAAAAAAAAAAAACAAAACAAAACATTGTTAAAATAAAAAGTTTAAAAACTTTAAAAATCAATTAAAAATGAAAAATTGAAAAAAATAAATTAAATAAAATATATTAAATAAAAAATAAAATAAAATAAAATTAATTTGAAAATATTAAGTTTAATTAAAAAAAAAAAAAATCTAATTTTAAATACACAATTTTAATTGAAATTAAAAAAAAAAAAAAATTTATATAATTAAAAAAATAATAATAAAAAAATTAAAAATTAAAAAAAAATACAAAATTTATTAAATTTTAAAAAATTAAATGAAAAAACTAAACATACAATTTAATAATAAAAAAAAATGAAAAAATTTAAAAAAAATCAATTAAAGAAAAAAAATACAAAATTTAATAAAAATTATTAACAAAATTTAGAAAAAAAAAAATTAAAAACAAAAAAAATGAATAAAATTAAAAAAAAAAAAACAAATTAAATTTCAAATATAAAAATTAAATTAAAAAAAAAACAATTTTAAATTTTTTGAATTTAAAAAAATATTAAAAATTAAAAGAATTTAAAAAAAAAAAGAATTTTTTGATCATGTTGGCACTGTCAATCGGCCTCCGCCGCCACTTGGGCAGGAGGCCGATTCCGAGAATCGCCCTCCCGCGGCGCGAGGCCGATTCTGGGATTCGCCCTCCTGCGGCGAGAGGCTGATTGCGCTAGGCCTATTCCCGGAATCGGCCTCGCGATGCGGGAGGGCGATTCTCGGAATCGGCCTTGCGCCGCAGGAGGGAGATTCCGGCAATCGGCCTCGCACCGCGGGAGGGCAATTCCCAGAATCGGCCTCGCGCCGCGGGAGGGTGATTCTCGGAATTGGCCTCATGCTGCGAGAGGGAGATTCTCGGAATCGGCCTCTCGCCCAGGTGGCGACGGAGGCGTGGGCGGGATTCGGCCTCTCGCTCGGAGTGGCGGCGAGAGGGCGGCCTTCTTTGGGCCGGGCGGAGGTTACATGCGCTTCCCAGCACATGACGACACGGCCTTAGCCTGCAGGCGGAGAGCTTGATGTGTGCTCCACCATGGTCAAAAAAATTCTTTTTAAAATTTTTTTTTAATTTTTTTTTTTAAATTCAAAAAATTTAAAATTATTTTTTTTTAATTCAAAAGTTTTATTTTAGATTAAATATGTTTTAATTTTTTTGTTTTTTTTTTTTAATTTTGTTTTTAAATATAATATTTTAGATTAATTATTTTTTTAAATTTAAAATTTATCCATTAAATTTTGATTTAATTTAATTTTTTTTAATCTTTTAGTTCATTTAGTTTTTCATTTTTAAATTTTATAAATTGTTTCATTTAAAAAAAAGAGTAAATTTATGGATATTTGTTTTCTAATTATTTGCATGTGGTTTTTTCATTTTTTTTGTTTTTTAATGATAGTTTTTTTTATTTTGATTTTCTTTTTCAATTTTAAATTTTTTTTTTTTTAATTTGTTTTTTTTGTTAATTTTAAAATTTGCATTTTTTTTCCTTATTATTATTAATTTTTTAATTTAAAATTTAAATTTTTTTTTTTTTCTTTTTTTCTTTTTTATTTTTATGTAAATTTTAGTTTTGTAATTTAAATTATTTTTAAATTTTCTATTTTAATTTTTTTTTTTAATTATATGGTTTTTTTTAATAACTTAGAAAAAAAATGTTTTTGATGTTTTTTTTTTAATTTTTTGGTTAATTTTTGTTTTTTTTTTGAAATTATGTGTTTTTTTTTTAAAATTTTGTGATTTCTTTCGATATAATTTTAGAATATTTATTTATTTATTTATTTTTGTTTAAATTTTTTATTTTTACGAGTTAATTTTGTTTTTTTTAAACATTTTTATTGGTTTTTTTATTGTTTATATATATATATATATATATATATATATATATAATCTAAGTTTTGTGTTTTATTACCAACATGAAAATCACCACTCTAAAAAAAAAAAATTTGATGCTGCATCAATACATTTCAAAATTAGCATGAAAATCACTAACATTTTAAAACAAATATTCATACTTCATAAATAAAAATATTAGAGTGTCAAAAATGTGCACAAAAAAAAAGGGGTGATTCTGCATCACCACTTTTCAAAATCGGGTGCTTTTTATGCTACCAAAAACAAGTAGGTAACAGTGCGGTTGCCTATTTCATCGGTAATAGTGTTTATTTTCTGGTGAAATAAGAATGACTTATTGTTTCATAAAAAAACAAAAAAAATATTATAATTAGGGGTGGTGAACTGCCACCCCCGTCACCCCCACCAACATTGTTATTGTTATAATACATAAAATCAAACTTGGGGGTGGCGGGCTACAACCCCTGCCACACCCTACAACAAATGTATTACATATACATTCCGGGTGAGTGGGACGCCCCCGACGGATCCACCCAACCCCCATCGAGAGTTATGTATGGTCACAAAAGGGCCACGCCCCAATAACTATATGCCATGTGTCAGAACCACCGGGTCCGGTGGAGCTTGAACCTGCCCAACCAGTCTGGCCGCACCAACGTCCTTGGTGGCCCCAAAACCAAATTAATTTAAATTTAAATGAAGTGCTTAGGAAAATAATGAGCGCCATACCATTTGAGGGGGTCAGCGGGGTTGGAGCCCCCGACCTACCCACTCCAATTCAAGCACTTTTTCCAATGGACCAAACGGTCCACATTGGTACATCCACCCGACAACTTATTAATATGCCACTAAATTCATTCGACCACATGAGAGCGGTAGAGGATGGGCGGAATCTTGAGTGGAGGAGGCAACGGAACCATGAGTGAGGGAATAAGCAAGATGCTAAAAATATTCCCTTAGAAGGCCAGAGGTGTCGGTAACATAATTGGACAAATTTATAGTTATTTTTACACGATTTTGTGACAGAGATCTAGTGGTGATGTACATTTCTCTAGCTAAGCTCTCCATTGTCAGGTCATCATCTAAATTGGAGGTATAAGGGTCATTTTTTTAAAATTTTCTTGTAACTGATTTCTTTTATGCCACTTAATAAAAGAAGGCCTCCCCACTATTAAGCAGGGCCCGAAGACATAACCCACATCGGGTAAAATCCGTAATCAAATCGTTCTGTCTTTGATCTCATGTTTTCTTATGTTTTTCTGCTTCTTTTCATGTGGTTTAAGTTACTTGGTTAATATGATTTGTTATATGCAATTATAAATGCATCCTTGAAGTTAAAGATCTTGGATCAACAGGAAATGAAGGCTTCTTTGAATGGTTTGCACAAAAATCAAGCTTCATGTTCAACATTGCTCCACAGTTTAAGGCCTTGCATGTTTTCATTGAGGTATGTGGGCTAATATATTAATATGTAACCTTTTGGAGGTCACTCAATTTGAGAAAATAGGCATAAGAATTTGGAAATTATCTTTTGTTGTAATTGTGATCATGTGGTTTTATAATTGTTCTTTCCAACATTACTTCTATGGTCATTCAATGCCATTTGGAAGCTATAAAGTTTCCTAAAACAAGTCAAGTACCCATGTATTTCTCAGTTTCACATAAGCTTTTGTCGATTTTGCCATATTGATTATAAATCTCAAGAAAAAATTGCCAGTAGAGGATTCACCAGTAGTTGTATTTGGAGGATATTATGGAGGAAGTAAGTAGAACTATTTTATGCAATTGTGATCCTAATGTTTATACCTACAAGTACTAATCATCTAATCACAATTACAATTATAAATTTAATGGAGGATGAGACATATTTGTAATTTACAGTGTCAAATTTTTTTCTTCGATTGAAGTACCCACACATTACAATTGGTGCAATCTCATCCTTAGTGCCCATTTTGTATTTCAATAACATAATGCCTCTAGTGAGTTTCGAAAACATTGTATCTCATGAATTCAAGGCATAAATTTCCAACAATATTTTTTGCATGGGGTTTTGAAATTTAATTTTATTGTGGTCCATTCATTCTAAATTTGCATGGGAGAGTGAAAGTGAGAATTACTTCCAAGCGACTAAAGATTCATGAAATGTGATAGATAACATGACATCAACTCATGAAGGCCTGAAGTCTCTAAGAAAGGCTCTTAGAATATGTGAGTAATGACACTAGCTCTCTATGTAATGTGTGTCTTTGTTATATGAATCACAATACATATCTTATGTATTGTGTTGTATGTTTTAACTGATTTATTACACTCGTTTAATAATGAAAATGCTAAAATTTGGAGGTTATATTCTCTTTATTTCGAAAGGGTTAAGCAATCATATAACTAGCCATTGGAACTTAACAAATATTATATTATAAACTTACAAGGAAATTAAATAAAATGAGTAATTTGAATCACTCCACGCAAGGTTATTTTAACGATGTTGTCTATAATTGAAAATTTTTGGAGTTTGATATGACATTTCTATGAATATAATGGTCATACATACCATGGTGGAGGTATCTCGGTTTCTTGATAGTTACTCATCGCAACATTTCTGGTGTGTATGCTCCATAGCTCTAACTCTAGATAAGACAATCTCACTCTACACATTCAATTTCAAATTTCAAATTGTTATCTCCCCGCCTTCATATTAAATGGTTGTGCATGAATTTTCTGAAGTGAAATACATTTTAGAACTCCCTAAAAATATTGCAGTGACGATGGGCGCTTGCAAATGAGGTGGGAAAGTGAAGTTGTTAGGTGTCACACACAGTCCTTTCGAGTTCATCGAAGAAGACATCACAACAAAAGTGATTTGCAAACTTTATTTTGTTGTGTCCAAAAAGCAATATTTTGGAGATTAGACACTGGTATTGATCAAAATTCTACCAATATAATTCTAATAGATGAAGTGAAAATGCCGCTATTATGTGCATGGGTGGACCGATTTTCTAATGCCGATGAAGTGAACAAAGTTTTGGCTTATTTGGCGAAGATATTTGAGCTTATATCTACATAGAGAGGCAAATTGATATCACCACCTACTGGCAATTAGAAAGAATCATATTGGATAATAAAAGAACAATTAGAGAGATGGTTAAATAAATAATATTTAGATGGGTCTTATCCTCAATTTTGGACATTTCAATGTTGGATTTATGTATCATGGGAATTTTTATTCATGAATAAATTGTTGAGAAATAAAGATGCATTGCATTGACTATTCCAACATTATTACATAATGGATATCTTTCTAACTGATTTTTTTTTTTAGGGAATATTAAGTGGCCTGATTAGGGGAATTTTGAGGTCTAAAATGGGCCTCCTAAGAAAAATGTACGACAAAAATAAACTTTATAGGAACCAATAGGATTGAATATGATGATGTCAACCATGGGGGATGATTCACCATTATTTAAGTAAAATGGTAACAATATTAAAAAATAATAAAATAATAAAACTACTTTTTCAACTCGTATTTTCAAGTTATCTCCCAAAGTGTTTACTCAAATTTCGAGCGGGGATACTCGTTGGATGCAAAATTTAATTCCTCATCCAAGGAGTACCCATGTTGCATACTTTTGATGGACCCTTCTATGAGAAAAATGAGAAATACATGAAAAAACGTGATTACAATCACTTTTTTCATGTATTTCTCATTTTTCATGTAGCAGGGTCGATTTAAAGTATACAACATGGGTACTCTTTGGATGATGAATTAAATTTTGCATCCAACAAGTACTCCAACTCGAAATTTGAGTAAACAATTTGGGAGATAAGTTGAAAATACAAGTTGAAAAAGTAGTTTTTTGTTTTGCCCTCTAAAATTTGATGATGTAATCAAATATTATTTTATTATTTCCACTATTATTTTATAATTTCCCTAGGAGGCCCATTTTAGAGCTCAAAATTCCCCTAATATGATAGGTGATAGGTGCTAAAATGAAAGTACTTTGTTTGTTTTTAAATGGATTGTAATGTAAAGTAGACATGTTCTAAGTAAGGTAATAGATTTATTTGTTTTTCAATTGTGTAGTAATATAAAGCAGGTATGTTCTAATTAATTTGTTTGTTTATATATATTTGTGTACTGTTTTGTTTTTAGTGATTTTAGTGATGGGAATATGGTTGTTTTTGTTTTTACTTGGATTTAATTTGAAGGAATATTTTTGGTTGTTTATAATAAGATTAAAATGTTTAGACACTCCACTATAATGTCTAAACATTTTTCAATATATTTTTTATTTTCTATTTATTTTAACAAAATTTCTCTTTTGTCGTTGTTTTTTAAACTTTTTAGAAGAAAACACATTAAAAAAAAAACTATTATATTATAGGTAATTTGTTATATGTGCAATGTATATCTTTGCAATAAAATTATAATTGCAATGGTTAACTTTTAAATGTTATTAACACTACCTAAAATATAAAAGAAAAGATATTGCATTCAAGAATTATTTAAAAAGAAGTGATTATATTTATCTTTAAGACAAGTTGTTGAAAAATAAAGTAGTAGATCAAAATAAATATTGTAAGATAAAAAAATAACAATACAACTAATAAATATAGTTTACGTTTAAAAATTAATCAATCTAAGAATATATTTAAAACATCTAATATAATAAATAAGAAAAAAATTAAGTATATATATATATATATATATGGGAAGCTCATCAATGTTGCATTATGTTTTTCTTTCCTCTTTTCTCTGGAGTCTCCTATGTGTGCCACTTTGGGGATATCATGCCCAGTGCTGGCTAGTGTATTTGTACCTAGAAGGGAGTTTCTACCACCAAAAGAAGCCATTCATCCTATCTGTTTAGAGTAGTTTTTTCCACATGTAGGGGAACTATCTTATTTCCAGATAGTTATAATGAATGTGAACAAGAGGACATCCTTATTCTAAACAAAAAACTCAAACTCTATCAATATGTTGAAACAAAGTATTGAGAAGAAGTGGGGCATATTTGCAGAGCTACAAAGTTTGATATATGAAGGGGTGTTTCTCCAGGACTACTCACATATCAATGACTATTACATCATTAAGAATTCAATCATAGTTCTGAATTTTAAGTTGCGTGGAGGAACTCCAGGATCCAAGACAAAAAATGGATCAACTTCTTACAAGGTATCAAATCTTTCGGAGAAAATCACATTGGAGAAATTTGTGTCGACGAGTTTCAAACCAGCCAGTGTGGTTCATCATCAGGACAAGATGTGAAATCTGATCTAAGACTCTCCTTAAATAGATAAAGAAGCTCCAAATAGCCGTTGTATAATAACGGCTAGTTTGACCAAAAAAAAATAAAAATAAAAATAAATAAATAAATAAATAAGTAAAAATAAGAAATAAAATAAAGATAAATAAATAAATAAAAATAATCAATAAAATTATAAAAATATATAAATAAATAAATTAAAAAAATAAATAAATAAATAAATAAATAAATAAAAATAAAAATAAAAATGTTAAAAATAAAAATATAAACATAAAAATTAAAATTAAAATAACAAAATATATAAATATACATTACTTGAACCCCAATTCAATATATTATATGAACATAAATTAATTCCTTTATTTTAATTTTAATTTTAATTTATTTATTTATTTTATTTTATTTATTTATTTTTTATTTTATTTTAATTTATTTATTTATATATTTTTATAATTTTATTGATTATTTTTATTTATTTATTTATCTTTATTTTTATTTTTATTTTATTTTATTTTTGTTTTTATTTTGATTTTATTTTTTATTTTTACTTATTTATTTATTTATTTATTTTTATTTTTATTTTTTTTGGTTAAACTAGTCGTTATTATACAACGACTATTTGGAGCTTCTTTATCTATTTAAGCAAAGTCTTAGATCAGATTTCGCATCTTGTCCTGATGATGAACCACACTGGCTGGTTCGAAACACGTCGACACAAATTTCTCCAATGTGATTTTCTCCGAAAGATTTGATACATAATTTATGGATCACAGAAGTCAAATTCCTATTCTTACAAGGTGTTCAAGGCTAGATAGTGACTTCCTCAATATTAGGGATTCCACTCGGTCGGGAGTCTTAGTGCAACTCCTTGCTACTCCTTTTTCGTTGAAATGGTGGGTCTGACTGGGGATATAGGGACCCAGCTTTCCCATATAAAAAATGAGTTTGTAAAACATTAGAATAAAATCAACACAAATGGAGCGATGTATTCTACCGATAACATAAATAAAACTAATTCTAACTACTTCCTGAGATGGACTGATTTATATGATTACAAAGTAAGATTTCATAAGTATTAAACAATATAGATCATTTGCATACTAAAATGAATGTAAGCACATTAGAGAAAACTAAATCAATGTAATTGATTTAGTTGATGAAGAACATTAATCATAGAACAATTTTCAAAGTCACTTGTCTGACAAAAATATCATTCAATGCATTTTATCAATACTAATAAGAATATATATCATTTCAATGTTTATCAAAAATAGACAAATAGATATAAATAAGTTTACTATAATCTCGTAAACATAAAATGATTAATACACAGATAATAGTAACCGTTGCATCATATCTTAGTTCGAAAATATAGCCTCCGGGCTCAAACTTTCAATTAGATACTTTTGTTCAAACAATAGTGTAAGTTCCAAAAGCCACCTTCTCAAAAATTTGGACCCCTTTCTAAATGCATGAAATGGGTTTAAATACTAATTAATATTACAAAAATAGAAGACTTGTGAAAGAAGTCTTCTTAATCTAATATAAAATATAAACTAAAAGCTAGGAAATTAAAATGTAGGACTTATAATAGTCTCAAGAGTATTTCTCGGATCCACTCTCTAAATGTTCCTTGATCTGGCAATCTTTGATCATATATTCGAGTTGGGGGGGATGCATTAGCTGCATTCTCATATGGCTCGTGAATATTGCATCATTGAGTGTTGGACGAAGTTGAACTATTGCGTTGGAAAGACACCTCACCACTCCCAATTGAACGTGAGGCTTGATCAACAAATACCGGGTAAACTTCCATATTTACCTTTGTCAATTTTTCTATGTCAAGAGCTTTCCTGTTTGATGTTTCTTGCCAATATTGTTTCAAAAGGTTGACTTCAGACATAGTATCTTTTGGAATTTCTTGGAAAATATTGGCTTGTAGAAGAGAATCTTTTATATACTTGCGGATGTTAAATGACATGTTTTTAGATTTGATGATAGCTAATTACTGCACTTTTCATTTTCATGTCCCGATCTCCAAATATTATATCCTGTATTGATTCTTCAAGGCGAGGAATATCGGTCTCTCTACCCTCGCCTTTTTTCCAATCTATATTTAGACAAATTTATAATTAGTTTCTTCATAATAAATCCTCAAATCAGAAAATTTGAGTGACTAACTGATCACTTATTTTAATCTGCGCTTGAATTTGTTCGTATTTTGGATAGAAAATTGTTTGTTAGTTTACCAAACAATGTTTCCGATTCATGTTGCTTCTTTCTTTACCTCATTAAGTTCTGGATTCTCCCTGGAGCTTTTGAATATTCTGTTGTAATTGATGGACTATTAAATTCTTTTCTTTAATTTTATTCTCAAGTTTGAGTTTGAGACCTTCAAACTCTAGTTGTAGACTATTAATATTTGATTGCAACTCTGCTCTATCCTTTGTTTTTCATTGAAGAAACTTTGCTCCATTTGAGTCATTTTTTCGAGCTTTCTCCATGGTTAATGACTCTATCTCTATCACCTTATGAATAGTTGTGTCCGCATAAGCACCCGCAAAACCGAGATAATCGGCTAAGTTATTTTCCTGGAGTTGATCGAGTTCCTTTACATAGAACTTGCATTGATGTTGTGTTTCACAGGCATCGCTCGAGAATATTCAATATTTTGCTTCTTCTTTGACTTGGATACAATAGATTTATGCCTTGGGATCGTAAAATACATCCAAAGGAGGTATTTCCTCAATCTTCGAATTATTTCTATCGTTAGAAAAGCGCGGATAATCTCCATGTCTTTGGTCGATGTTTCTTCTTTTCTCTCCTCTATACCATTGATATTTGGTGTGTAATTTTGCTTTGAATATTTTGGAAACCTCTGCAATGAATGATATTATCTCAAATTTCTCTCTCGATCTTCAGAATCATTTAGATTAGAGGACACTTGTTGAACACTTGATTCACCTACATGAATTGATGTTCTTATAGAATCTTCGGTGGGAAGAGTTTCTAACAAAATAGATGTTCGATCAACAGGGATTATTAGTATCGGATAATGCTTTTTTCAAAAACTTTCCCAGTCTTGATTAAATATTTCTTCTTGTGGAACATCTACGACTTCTGATTCCGCCACCTGGTACTTGTACCTAAATTGGAGGAATCGGAAATTGGGAATTTTTTTCTTCCTCTAGCACTTGAAGTCGATCTGGAAGAATTGGAATTTGTTCGGCATTGGGGTCGTGGAACATGTAGTACTGGAAAAATGAGAATTCCTTTGTTCACGATATTTGTTTTGAATTGTATCGAGTTCTTATGGATTGAATTTCACAGAGTTTGCTATTTGCGGAACCCTTGAGAATTCCGGGAATTGATTCAAACACATCGTCAAATTTATGAGGCTCGCTTGCAAATTCCCAAAGCTTAACTTGATTCATTATTTCTTTGGCAACAACATATGCATCATAACTTCTGTTGGGTAGAATTGGGAAATTGAAGGGTTTTAATCGATCAATTTTAAGACAGGGTGTGCTTGAAATTGTCGAGAGTATACGACCCACATGTGATAGGAAAAAGTTGGCCAAATTGTCTATTTGGCCTCTTTCGTAAATTTAGTCAACCCATTACCTACAATCGATAAGAAATCTCCTTCGCGAATAATTTATCCGGGTATATATAAGGGTAGGACATGAGGGCAAAGCATGACTTCCGAAAAACTCGGATGTATATGTAAAATTTTTTCACCAAACCATCTTCCTATAGATCCGAGACTTCCTATTGGCTTCATGGGTGACTCTAGGGATTTTTCTTTCGAAAATGACTTGAAAAATTGGGAGCATTATATCATTACATATTAAACATATGAGAGTGGTATTTTGATTCCCACAGGAATTCTAACTGTACAAAGATGGGGTTTTTGACTTCTCTGGTCCATTTCCATCCTAATGACGGAAATTCAATAGAAAAACAGGCAGCATCTAGAATAAAATAACTCATATAAAAAGGGGTGACTGTACTAGATGGGAGATTAGGATTTTATCTATGGACAGTGATACATCTAATCAAATTATCAGACAAAATATTAGTCCAATCAAGAATATAGCTGTCAGAGGTTGCTTCTATAAGGGGTGTCCAATCTTCCTTAAACTTGGTTATATTTGCAGACCCAAAAAGACGACACATCATTGCAGCATTTTGCGAGAAAGGGATTTTAAGAGAAACTACTGAGTACATACCCTTATTGTCACGTTTATGGCGATTAGGATCATTTCTCCAATCCTTGATTACATTTGCAAGGTGTTCATTCTCTCGAATGAATTTTTGAACAAAATGGTTGTCATATCTCTTCTGGGGCTCGGGAAATTTATACATATCTTTCAAATCTGAAGGCCTGAGAGAACTTATGACCGTTCTGTTTCTGGTAACAAACTGTTTTTCTCGAATGTCCACATGATCCAACACCCATTTTACTAACTCAGTGTATTTTAACATTTTAGGACGGGCAACAATTCTGTGAAGAAAAGAGTTAGCTGTGTTGGACCATGAGTTTGAATCCGTGGATGCAGATTCGTCAGCTATAGCTTTTCTGTTCAAAACTACTTGTGGATTTTTGTTCTCAAACAATTTATAAATCCCTTCCTAGCTTGAGGAACCAATTTCTGGGTTGCATGTTGTGTCTGAGATTAAAGGAGCCATCTCGTTGTTTTCCTCTTGCAGAACAACTAACTGAGATGGGGTGGCGGATTTCCTTCGTGCTTTAATCAGCCTTGACATCCTTTTATGCGTAAGTTTTCAGAATTACCATGTCGAAAGAAAACCAGAGAGCATAAGCTGAGATCACGTCAAATTCTATTAACTCACGTCAAATTCTATTAACTGTCGTATCAATTTAAGTCATGCATAATGGGAATCCTTGGTATTAACTATGAAATAATTATAAAATCGATTGCAAACCTCGAGATCATAAAAACACCTAAATTATCATTAAATTGATAGCATGGGTTCGTGTGAGTTTGACAGTGGTTATCTTATTGGGATTTGTAGATCGACCTTATCATGATTAGTGAATTTCGGTATTTCAAAGCAATGTGCGACATGCGATATTGCGATGGCTTTTCTGTTGGATGACAGAATGTGATATCGGTATATGTCAGACAACAGATTGCGATATCGGTATCCCTTACATGACGTATTTTGCAATTTCGCACATCGACGATTCGCAGTTTCACATATTGGCGATTCGCTTGTTTCAACAATTTGTTGTTTCGACGATTTACATTTTGGCGATTTAATTCCCGCTCTTGTACTCTTAGCCTTTATGGGTTCCTTAGAGCGTTTTTTATGATTTTCTTATGTTTTTTTTAAGAAAAACAAAATTTAATCTAATAGACTCCAATTCTAAGTTTTATTTCTAAAATGAATTTAGTCCTAAAATTTTTAAAAGGGTCCCCATTGTTCTTTCTATACTATTTTACTTAGAAAAATGGGGGGTTGTTGTAATACTACAACAATTGGCGATACACTGGATGAATCTAGAATCTTTGATAAATATTAATACTTAAAAGACAGTATCCTAGGAAATTTATAAGTGATTGAAGTCTGTTTTAATTTTTTAAATATAGTTGAATTTCAATCCAAATAGCTTGGTTTTACTTGAAAAATTTTCTTACTTTTGCAAAAGAAATTTCTCTCTAAACGAATCAAATTGTACTAAGTTGAAAGGATAAGTAAGAATTCAGTCAAAGTTTAGCTTGTTTGATGAACTTATTAGCCATCAGGCATTCATAGCCTCGACAGGGTTACTATTTAACCAAAATGAACCAGTATTCCATTCATAACATAATAGACATTTCCAAAGGTAATGTAATTACTTTTATTTTTTGTTACTTTAAAATCATTATCCTGGTTTGGTAGCCAGAAGTGATAATGTCATTAACTGGTTATAGTAAATTTGAACAAGCTGACTCGTGATGACATCCCTTATCTTAGGTTTTTAGGTCGTGAGCCACTATCCTGGTTTGGTAGCCAGTTTGATAATGTTAAGTTTACTAGTTTCCTATGAACATGATGAGTCGACTCGCAATGAGATCTCTCAAGTTTAAAGTTTTTTATATTTTTGAATTACATTTTGAAAAAAATACCTAATATGAATGAATAGGGAGGTTATCATTTTGCTCCTTATGAGCTTTTGGATGACCATTCAAGTAAAAAAATGCTAATACTTCAATAAGATCCTATACTTTGTAAAAATAACTTTTCGAACTTGATTCATGTCAAAATAATTTTTCAATTTGCATGGGTTAGAAGAATTCTTCTTTCTAATTGGCTATTTGAATCAAAATTTTCCAAAGAAATAGTGATTTCAATTTGATGAATTATTTCCTAGTTTTATATCTTTAAAGATTGACACTTTCATGTTCAAGAAAATGATTAAGTGTTTCACTTTTTGTGTAAAATTACAAAAACCTATTTTTATTTTAAATTAAAGTATGTACATATTCGTATAAAAGAATTGCTTGTTCTTTTAAGAAAAATAATTTTTGAGGATAAGTCCATTAACAAGAAGAGTTTCCTTCTTCCCTTGTAAATTTTGCAAAATAAAAGTTGATGGACCTATTTTTTCAATTATTTGAAAAGGGCCAAGCCAGAGTTTTTGAAATTTTGTATGTTTTCCTTTGTCCTCATGCACTTTATCCCATTTCAATACAAAATCTCCAATTTCAAAACTGTTTAGTTTTAACTGTATTTGAATCAAATGAACTTTTAATCAATTGCTAATGATGATTATGTACCATTTTAGCCTTTTCTCTTTCTTCTTCCATTTTAATTGTTTGAGACATTCTTGATTGTAATGAAGAGAAAGGTGGTTTGTTAATGAATTGTACTAGGGCCGTTGATGGGATAACTACGTTTAAAGGTAAAACTCTTTCCTTCCCATATACCATTCGAAAATGAGAAGTTCCTATTGAAGCTTTTTTAGTTGTCCTATCTGTGCACAATGCAAATGTCAAAGCTTTGTGTCAATTCTTCTCATTTTGATCAATGGTGCGTTCAATTATTCTTATGAGGTTTTTATTTGTGGATTCTACCAAACCGTTTCCCTGAGGATAATAATTTGCAGAATATTTCAATTTAAACCCTCTTTTCAAAGCAAATTCAGTCATGGCATTTCTAGAAAAATAAGAGGCATTGTCAAATACTAAAGCATAAGGGACACCAAACCTTGTGATGATGAATTGATCAATGAACTCAATAATATTTTCAGAGTTGGTTGTCCTCAGAGGTATTGCTTCTACTCACTTTGTAAAATAATCTGTAGTGGTCAATATATATTTATGCTGTTTAGAAGAATGAGGAACGATCTCTCCTATTATGTCGAATCCCCATTGCTCGAAAGGTTGTTCCATATTGACTGGTTGAAGTGGCATTGAGGCTTTTCTTTGTCTTCCTGCTGTAGTTTGACAAGTCTTACATTTTTTGACATAGTTGTATGCATCCTTGAATAATGTTGGCCAATAATAACCTGCATGCAAAATTTTATGGGCTTTGGTATCTCCACCAAAGTGTCCACCTGCTGGTCCATCATGAAGTTCCTGGAGCACATTAGGTATTTTAGTCTTCTCCAGATCCCTGAGTAAAATAGAATTGTACATTTTTCTGAATAACACATCATTGACTAATTGATATTGATCAACCTTCAATCTTAATGCTCGTTTTCTTTTGGAATCCAAATTAGGTGGAGCATAACCATTCTTTAGATAAAAGATTAAATCAACATACTGAGATTGAGGGTTAATATTGAGTACCTCAGTGAACTGTTCAATAGTAGCAGTTACCTCATCAGGTGATGTATCATTCATTCCTATAATCAATCTGCAATATCCTTGTCCTCTCACAATTTTAGTGGGCTTAATTTCTAAGTCGTACTCTTGCATGGCAGTTACCCAATTGGCTCTCTTTTCTCCTAGTTCTTTCTGTATAAGTATTTGTTTGACTGATGAGAAAGAAACTATTACTTTGGCATGAGCTTTCAGAAGAAAAGGGCGAAAATATTTGACCGCGTTATAAAATGCAAACACTTGTTTTTCGACTCTTGTATAGTTCAATTCAGCGCCTTGAAAATTAGTACTAAAAAAGGCAATTGGAGTTTAAAACTTCTTATCATCTGGCTGAGTTAATACTGTGGCATATGATAGATTAGAAGCTAAAGTATATAGAATGAAATCATTGGTAAAATTTAGAGTTGAGAGAGAAGGAGCATCGACAATTGCTTGTTTAATGATTTGAAACACTTCTTTTTCTTGCTCTCCCCATTCAAACAATGCATCTTTCTTTATCATCTTTTGCAATGGAAGGACAATATGTGAAAAATTTAGAATGAATCGTTTTACGAAGTTTATCTGTCCTAAAAAGGATTGCATTGATTTTTTGTTATGTTGTAGTGGAATTTCTGAAATTGTTTTAATCCAGTCAGGATCAATACAAATTCCATTTTTTGAGACAATAAAACCAAGAAGTTTACCTTCACTTAAAGCAAAAATTGACTTCTTTGGACTAAGAGAAATTCCAAATCTTCTGCATCTTTCAAAGATCTGCTTTAAGCCATGCAAATGATTGTTTCTCTTTTTTGAATATATGGTTATATCATCAAGATAAACGACCACTGTTTGATTTATCAATCCTTTAAAGGCAATATCCACGGCTCTTTGAAATGTTGCTCCTCATTCATTAATCCGAATGTCATCTTTTGTTATGCATAGGTTTCCCACTTCGTTCTAAATGTAGTTGTCAAACGATCCTATGGATGAACTAGAATTTGGTTATATCCTGAAAATCCATCTAAAAAATACATTAATTCTGAACCTGCTATTGATTGTAAAACTTGTTCCATTAATGGTAAAGGAAAATTATCCTTTTGACATGCTTTGTTCAGATTTCTAAAGTCAATACAAATTCGAATGCCACCATTCTTTTTTCTCACAGGTACTAGATTAGAAACCCATTTTGAATGTCTAACAGGAAAAATAATTTTAGCTTTCAAAAGTTTATTTGACTCATTTTTTATTCGAGTTTCCAAATTTGGATGTATTTTCCTGAGCTTTTGTTGGATGGGTTGAACATCAGGTACCATAGGAATAATATGTTGAATGATGGATGGGTTGTAGGTTTTGAGATATTGATAATTCCATGCAAAAATATCTTTATATTTTTTCAATAACGAAATGAATGCATTTATTTCTCCAAATGAAAGGGTAAGCCCTATATTTATATCTTGATGTACTTTATCAGATCCTAAGTTAACTAATTCAAAATTTAAAGTAGAACTTTGTATTTTTCAATAGCTATTTTTTTAACCTGTCTTTTAAATCGTATAAATCTTCAATTTTTACCATAGATTTTGGTAAAATATTCTTATCAATTTGTTGCTTGATTTGATTATCAAGTTCATCTTCATCTAGACTTTGATCATCATATGATTTTTCAAAAGTAATAAAACTTAAAATATCACTATCGTCATTCAAAGCTCGCCAACTAGTAACATTATCCGGCACAGATGGATGAAAAATCAATTCGATAGAGAATCTGTCAGGACTAAAATATTCTGGTGGAATCAGCTTGGATGCAACATTAGCCAAAAGATCAGCATTGGCATTTTGTGATCTAGCAATAGGAGAGATATTGAATGCAAAAAAATGGGATGTGAGGTCTTGAACCAGAGATTGATAATGTTTCAATTGAATTGAGAGACAGCGAATAGTATTTCGTACTTGTCTTACGACAATTTCTAAATCTCCAAATACCTGAATATATTGTATATCAAGACTAATTGTTTTACAAATACCTTGAACTAATGCTTCATATTCAGCAATATTGATAGTGCATTCAAACTCAAGTCTACAAGCTAGCATAGTTTTTTCACCTTTTGGGCTAATAAGCATGCATCCTGCTCCTACACCATCATTGGATCTTGTTCCATCAAAGAAAAGTTTCCAAAATGGAGAATGGGCTATTGTTTCTTCTTCAAACTTTAAGCATCTGGTCAAATCATTTTGGGAAAAAATTTCTATTTATGAATTATCAGAATCGATCGAGAAAGGTGAACTTATAGCATTAAATTCCCCAAGAATGAATATGCAGAGTAATTACTCGAAATATTATTATTAAATTTTATGGGTTCATTTTCTTCCCCAAGATCTGTAACTGAGTATTTCATATGCTTTTCACGATCAAATCTGATTTGGTTGGGTTTTCCATTGTATGGGAGCCACATGTGAGACTAGTATGTTGCAAAATATCCATGTAAATTTTCGGACCAATCTTTGCTAAGAACTAAACCGTAGAATTCAAGGATGTCAGAAATCATTATATCAATAATCTGAGCAACTTTTGGATTTGATGACAATCGAATACTTACCGATAAGACCTTAACATTTTCTCTATCCAATTGAACTATACTAACCAATGATTTTTGGGGTGTGATATTTAACTTGTCGCAAATTGAATATGGCATTATATTAGATGAAGCTTCGGAATCAATCAAACAGTTATGAATTTTTTATTGTATATTTCATAGGTTAAGAGGAAAGGAGGGGTGTGAGAATTGGATATATCACCAATCAAAATAGCATCTGAAGCGTTAACTTTTTTTGAATTGTCGATTGGAGGTTTCCCTATCCCATTAGCAGCTTTAGCAATAATAGTTGAAGGAAGAGGAGATGCAGTAACCGTATTCAAATCTTTCAATAAAATATTTTGTTGTTGCTTTAATTTTCTAACTTCATGAAGAGAAATATTGGCTTTAATTTTCTTCATATCTTCAACAATGTTGTATTCAATAGTGTCAAATACTACCAAATTTTTAGATTGAGGATTGGGTGTAGATTTGATCAGCTGGGATTCATTAATAACTTGCTGAGATGCTTTGACTGGAGGTTTTTTATTGACAGCTTTGTCTTTAGCAATAGAAGTTGGGATTTTTTGTTTCTGTATTGATTGATTTGGTTCTACAGAAGTCTTAATTCTAGTGCTAATAGGCATTGCTTCATATTCTATCTCTTCATCAGAGGAATGTAATACAAAGTTTCATAATCCATGTAATTAAGCTACTTCTTCATCTTGAGACTTTTCGGCAAAAGTTGTAGTTTCTTCTTCTTCTTCTTCTTCTTCTTCAGATTCAGCATTGGAAATAATATTGGAGGGATTTCATACAGACGACTGATTTATTCTAAATGATATAAAGGGTTTTCTGGTAGAAGTCTCAACAACTTGTTTTTTTATTTCAACCATTTCATTGGACCTGGTTTTCAAAACCTTTTGCAATCTTTCAAGATCGAATGGATCTTTGGGAGGTTTATTCTGTTGCTCATCTTTAAATGTTACTTTTTTAGATTTTTTTATCTTCCAACTTAGTCTTCTTCTCTAAAGCTACAATTCTTCTCTCAACAGACAAGCCTTCTTTCATATTCTCTACAAGGGTAGGCTTATTGTCTCTATCTACAAAAATTGCTATATTAGAAGGAAGGGAAGATATGTACCATTCTATTTGTACATCCAATCCTGGTCGAGAGGCAACTGGAATTTTATTCAATAACTTGTTAAATCTGGAATTGAAGTCTTTGATCTTTTCATTTGAATTAGCTTTTAAATTAGAAAGATCATTGATTAATGGGGAAATTTTCCTATCATCACCAAATTTAGCAAGAAATAGTTCTTGAAAAGTATTCCAGTCTCCTATTGAACCGGAAGGGAGGAAAAAATACCAGGTTCCTATAGATCCTTGAAAAGTATATGGAAACAATATTACTACAACATCTTCATGTTGCATACCATGGAGATTCATGGCCAACATAAAATTATTGAGATGTTATTCAGCAGGAAGGCCATCATCAGGATTATATTTTGGTAACCATTTTTCAGGAAGATCCTGGAGAGGATGTAAATTTTCCATTTGAACAACTCCCGGATTAACCCATGGTAGGTTGGCCATTGTTTGACTTGTTGCTTATGAAGATGAGATCATGGGTCTAGAAGCAGATGTGGATGGAGAAAAACTTACTACTGGACTAGTACTACTTATAGTAGCATTGATTGTTTGAGTAGAAATGGTTTGATGAATAGAAATGGGTTGATAAGAGGAGATGGTGGGAGTAAATTAGGATGAAGATGAGGTAATCTTACTGGTACCTAATTGATATGTTGATGTGGTTGCTTTCTTACGATGAGATAAAATAGGAAACTCAAAAGGAGATATCCCAATTTTTTCACTTTGTGATCGGGTTAACACACCAGTACCTCGAAACTTAGATGTAATACTTTTTTTTTAGAAATTTCTGGATTGGTTGTCTTATCCATAGATATAGATATCTTTTCTCACCTTTCAATCAAAGGCTAAACTTCGGGAGCTTCAGGAATATGTTCTGAAGAAGTTCTACGAGGTAATGTTTCAGGAGTTGTAAGAAATGGTTCTACAACTTTAGACTTATGACTAGGAGATAGTGAATGAGATCTAGAAGTCGTAGAAACTTTGGAGGGATTTTGAATGTTATGTTGGCTTTTCAATTGAGATTTAGCTTTATATTCCATACATAGTCGGATGCCGTCCTTATAGCGCAAAAAATGTTGAAGGCTGGAGAGTGACTTCCTCAACATTAGGGATTCCACCCAGTCGGGAGCTTAAAGCAACTCCTTTTCCGTTGAAATGGTGGGTCGGACTGGGGATATAGGGACGAGTTCCCCGTATAAGAAAGAATTTATAGTGAAAATGGAATGAAATCAACACAGATGGAATGATTTATTCTGATGATAACATAAATAAAACTAACTCTAACTACTTCCCTAGATTGGACTGATTTATATGATTATGGAATAAGATTTCATAAGCATGAAACAATATAGATCATCTCATACTAAATGAATATAAGCACATTGAAGAAACTAAATCTATGTAATTGATTTAGTTGATGAAGAGCATTAATCATATAACAAATCTCTAAGTCACTCATCTAAAAGCATATCATTCAATACATTTTATCAATAGTAATAAGAATATATGTCATTTCAATGCTTTTCAGAGAGAGAAACAAATAGATAGAAACAAGTTTGTTATAATCTCAGAAACATAAAATGATCAATACATAGATAATAGTACCTGCTGCATCATAGCTTAGTTCTGAAAAGATAACCTTTAGGCTCAGACTTTCAATTAGATACTTCTATTCAAAAAATAGAGTAAGTTCCAAAACCCTCCTTCTCAAAAATCTGGACCTCTTTCTAAATGCATGAAAGGGGTTTAAATACTAATTAATATTACAAAAATATAAGACTTGTGAAAGAAGTATTCTTAATCTAATCTAAACTATAAACCAAAAACTAGGAAATTAAAATGCACAAGTTATAACAGTCTCATGACTATTTCTCAGATCCACTCTCTACTTTTCCTTGAGCTGGCATGCTTTAATCATATATTCGAGTTTGTTGGTGGGGGTGGGGGGGGGGGGAGTGCATTGGCTGCATTCTCATCTGGACCGTGAATATTGCATCATTGAGTGATGGAAAAAGTTTAACTACAACGTTGGAAAGACACCTCAGCACTCCCAATCAACTGTGAGGCTTGATCAATAAATACCAGTAAATCTCCATATTTACCTTTGTCAAGTTTTCTATGTCAAGAGCTTTTTTGCTTGATGTTTCTTGCCAATGTTGTTTTAAAAATATGACTTCTAGCATAGTGTCTTTTGGTATGTCCTGGATAATATTGGATTGTAGAAGAGAATCTTTTATATACTCGGAGATAGTAGAGGACATATTTTTAGCTCCGATGATAGATAATTTAGCACTTTTCATTTTCATGTCCCAATCTCCAAATATTATATCTTTTATTGATTCTTCAAGATGAGGAAGATCGGTCACTCCTCCCTGTAGAGTGTCTTGCCAATATATATGCTTTGACATCTTATCATTAATTTCTTCATAATAAATCCTCAAATTATAAATATCAGTGACTAACTGATCACTTGTTTTAATCTGTTGTTGAATCTGTTTGTACTTCTGATAGAAAATTGTCTATTGATTTACCAGTGATGTTTCTAGTTTTGTTGCTTCTTTCTTTACTTCATTAAATTTTGGATTCTCCTGGAGCTTTTGAATGTTTTGTTGTAATTGATGAACTATTAGATCTGTCTCTTTAATTTCATTTTTGAGTTTGAGTTTGAGACCTTCAAACTGTTGTTGCAGATTATTAATACTTGATTGCAACTCCTGCTCGATCTTTTGTTTTTCATTAAATAAACTTTGCTCCATTTGAGTAATTTTTTTATCCTTCTCTGTAATTAATAACTCAATCTCTACTACCTTATGAATAGTTTCATCTTCATAAGCACCTGCAAACTGAGATAATCTGCTAAGTTATTTTCCTGAAGTTGACTGAGTTCCTTTCCAGAGAACTTGCACTGATGTTGTGTCCATAGGCATTTCTGTAGAATCTTCAATCTTTTGTTTCTTCTTTGACCTGGATAAAATAGCTTTATGCCTGGACTGTAAAATAAATCCAATGGAGGTATTTCCTCAATCTTCAGTATTACTTATGTTGTTGGAAAAGCAGGGATGATCTCCATATCTTGGGTCGATGTTTCTCCTTGTTTTTCCTCTGTATCATTGATCTTTAATATCTGAATTTTCTCAAGAGAAATTTCGTAAACCTCTGTAGTAAATGGGATTTCTTGAATTTCTCCTTGATATTTAGAGTCATTTAGATTAGAGCAAACTTGTTTAACACTTAATTCACCGATATGAATTTTTGTTTTTAGAGAATATTCAGTAGGAAGAGTTTCTGTCAAAATAGCATTCTGATCAGCAAGAATATTAGTATCAAATAATGCTTTCTCAAAACTTTCCCAATCTTGATTAAACTTCTCTTCCTATGGAATATCCATGATTTCTAGTTCTGCTACTGGTACTGGTACCTGAACTGGAGGAATCAGAACCAGAATTTTTTCCGCTTTTGGCACTTGAACTGTAGGAATCAGAATTTGTTCTGGCATTGGCATGTGGAACATGTAGTCTCGCAAATGAGAATTCCTCTGCTCTCGATATTCATTGAATTGTATCAACTCTTCTAGACTGAACCTTATGGTTTCTATTTTCTTAACTCTTGAGAATTCTGGGATTGACTCAAACACATAGTCAAATTTATCAGGCTCACTTAGAAATGCCCGCAGCTTAACTTGATTCGTTATTTCTCTAGCAACGCCATATGAATCATAACTTCTGTTGGTTAGAATTGGAAAATTGAAGGGTTTTAATCGATCAATTTCAAGACAGCCATGCTTGAAATTGTCGAGAGTATATGACCCACATGAAATAGGAAAAGTTGGCCAAATTGTCTTTTTGGCATCTTTCAGAAATTTAGTCAACCCATTCCCTACGGTCTGATAAGCAATTTCCTTAGCCAATAATTTGTCTGGTATATATAAGGGTAGGACATGAGGGCAAGCATGACTTTCGAAAATTCAGATGTATGTGTAAAATTCTTCGCCGAACCACCTTCCTATAGGCTTGAGACTTCTATTGGCTTCATGGGTGACTCTAGGGATTTTTCTTTTGAAAATGACTTGAAAAATTGGGAGCATTATATCATTACATATTTTAAACATATGAGAGTGGTATTTTGATTCCCACGGGAATTCTAACTGTACAAATATGGGGTTTTTGACTTCTCTGGTCCATTTCCATCCTAATGACAGAAATTCAATAGAAAAACAGACATCTAGGATAAAAGAACTCGTATAAAAAGGAGTGACTGTACTGGACGGGAGATTACGATTTTCTCCATAGACAGTGATACATCTAATCAAACTATCAGTCAAAATATTAGCCCAATCAAGAATATATCCATCAGAGGCTGCTTCTATCAAGGGTGTTCAGTTTTCCTTAAACTTGGTTGTATTTACAAACCCAAAAAGATGAAACATGATTGCAGCAATTTGCGAGAAAGGGATTTTAAGAGAAACTACTAAGTACATACCCTTATAGTCACATTTATGGAAATTAGGATCATTTCTCCAATCCTCTATTACATTTGCAAGGTGTTCATTCTCTCGCATGAATTCTTGAACAAATTGGTTGTCATATCTTTTATGGGGCTCAGACAATTTATACATATCTTTAAAATTTGAAGGCCTGAGAGAACCAATGACTGTTATGTTTCTGTTAACAAATTGTCTATCTCGAATGTCCACATGATCCAACACCCATTTTACTAAGTCAGTGTATGGCAGCATTTTAGGACGGGCAGCAATTCTGTGAAGAATAGAGTTAGCTGTGTCATACCATGAGTATGAATCCATGGATGCAGAATCGTCAGCTACAACTTTTCTCTTCAAAACTACTTGTGGATTTTCATTCTCAAACAACTTATAGATCCCTTCCCAGCTTTAGGAACCAATTTCTAGGTTGCATATTATGTCTGAGATTAAAGGATTCATCTCATTGTTTTCCTCTTGTTGAATAACTAACTGAGATGGGGTGGCGGACTTCCTTCGTGCTTTAATCAGCCTTGAAATCCTTTTATGCCTAAGTTTATGGAATTACCCTGTTGAAAGAAAACCAAATAGCTTAAGTTGAGATCACATCAAATGCTATTAACTGTCATATCAATTTAACTCATGCATAATGGGAATCCTTGGAATTAACTATGAAATAATTATAAAATCGATTGCAAACCTAGAGATCATAAGATACTTGAATTCTCATTAAATTGATAGTATGGGTTCGTGTGAGTTTTATAGTTTTTATCTTATTGGGATCCATAAATCGGCCTTTTCATGATTAACGAATTTCAGCATTTCGTAGCAATGTACGACATGTGAAAATGTGATATTACGATGGTTTTTCTGTTGGATGACAGAATGCAATATCGGTATATGTCAAATGACAGATTGCGATATCGGTATCCATTACATGACGTATTTCACAATTTCGCAGAACGGTGATTCACAGTTTCACATATCGGTGATTCGCTTGTTTCAACAATTTTTCATTTCGGCGATTTTCGTTTCGGTGATTTAATTCCTGCTTTTTATAATTTTAGCCTTTATGGGTTCCTTTAGAGTGCTTTTTTATGATTTTCTTATGTTTTTTAAGAAAAACAAAATTTAATCTAATTGATTCCAATTCTAAGTTTTATTTCTAAAATTAATTTAATCATAATTTTTTTAAAAGGGTCCCAATTATTCTTTCTATACTAGTTTACTTAAAAAAATGGGGGGTTGTTGTAATAGTTCAACAGAACCTTCTCTGCCTAAACTGTGATGTGGGTGCTCCCACATTCTCTCTAGCATCAAGCACCAACCTGTCAACCTCTCTGGTGACTTACTTCCATCATTGAAAGTCTCTGCATGATTGGGTGCTTCCACGCTCTATTCCTCTGCTTGTGGTTATTATTTATGAGCTAAGAGCTCCTCAACTTCATGCAACTGAAGCTCCCTCTCAAGGGAAATTTGCATGGAATTCTCTTCATCGAATTTCACATCTCTTCTGAACATTTTCATCCTATGTGCTTGCAAGTACACCCGATAGTTGCGAGGTGTATCGGTGTACCCCACAAATATTCAAAACTCAGTTGTTGGCTCTAGCTTCTTCCTGGTATCTTTAGTTACATTGAAATAAACTGATGAACCAAAAAAATTAAAATGCATCACATATGGTTTCTTACTTGAAAAATCTTCCTATGGTGTACTCATCCCGAAAATATGATGAGGACTTTTGTTTTGCAAAAAAATTGTTTTGTTGCATCTTGGTTTGACAAAGTCTGTGGTGATACAGTCATACAACACTTGTGTTTCTCCCATAATAGTTATGTATTATTCCTTTACGCGACCTAGCGGTTGTGGTTATGAGGAGTGATATCAATTGTCTAATTCCTTCTAAAACTTGAACTTGTGAATTAGTTGAGACATAGCTTATCCATCGATTATATCTTGAGATCCTTCACCTTCTTACATGTATATTTCTCGACAAGTTATTTGAACTCAAAAAATTTGAGAATCGTGATCTTTCTTGAATGAATAATATCAACACTTCGTGAAAAATCATCTACAAAAATCACATTGTATAGGCCAAATACAGGGCAGGGCTCTAGATTAGGCTCAATTTATTGTCAACCAAGGTAGGTAATCTTAGAGGCACGTGTCTAATGTTTATAGACCTAAAAGGATCTGTTTGCCTAAGTAAATGTTTATTGTGGTAGGCTCCAACACTCTTTTACAAGAGATTGGAATGTGGTTCCTCTCACACTTTAAACACTTATGTAACAAAATTTGATCTACTGTTCTAAAAATAGAGTGCCACTAGTCTGAGTTTTTAATCCTTTTACAAGGTTATAGTTCACAAAAACTCTTTCAAAGTAACACACTAAAGCATACTAAAAATTTAATTCATTAAAACAGATATCACAGAAATGATTTGAGATTCAATACTCAATTAAACCTCTTACAAGGACTATTCATTAATTTTGCAATTGAATTCTCAAATTATAACTATGAATCATGAAATAAAAAAATGATGAATAAAATCACAAGCACTTCTAGTCAAAATCGATGAACTCAAAAGCATGAAAATGAAATAAAATACTAATCAGATCTGAATACTAAATCTAATAGAAATGTAAAGAAAAGTGTACCAACTTCACATGGGGGCCCTTCCACGCTTTGAAGGCACACTTGAGAAAATTCAAATGATGAGAATGCTAACTCAAAAACACCATAAATGATGAAATTCTGTCTCTGATTAAGATCCGGGAATGAGTTACATTAAAAACAGAGTTCTGAAGCACGTATACAGTCTCAAGTCTTCTCTTACATTCAATATTATCACTAGCATCATTAGTCTATTACATGCTTCCATTCACTTATTTATCAAAATTACAATCAAAAGAGGCTATTTTCGTTCCTTCTAATCCTAACTGATCTCCAAAATAGATCGAATTAGTTTGGAGTTCCTAATCATAGGCAAAATATCAAGCTCATTCATTATGACTTCAGATTTTTTTGTTAGATTGGCTGGGTTTGACCAGCGTTGACCGGCTATTTAGGAGCTTCAAATCTGATGCTGGATAGATTTTTCATCATGTGTGTACATTCTAGATCACGTCCTTGTCATTCGTTTTGATCTACCTGCTATGCCACGTGTCAGAACATGAACCATTTACAGGAAGTTATCACATCCTGTAATTTTCTTGAAAAATTTCAATTTTTAACACAAAAATTCCATAAATTAAATTTAATGTAAAAATAACAATTATAATGCTACATTAATCAATTTCAATAAACTATAAGGGATTTATGGAAGAAAATGGTGGATAAATGATGGAATTTTATGAGAAAAAGATAACCATAAAATAATACCAACATTTCCCCCAAACTCAATGATTTAGCATGTCCTCATGCTAACCTGATGTGCTCCCTTTATGTTCTGCTTCTGCTCCTACTTATGCTGCTTGTAGCAATACATCTACATTCTTATGGACTTGAAACTCATGCTTCATGTTCTTATATTTTTCTTTGAGAGCCTTTTTTTGTGTGTACCATTTTGTTGCCCATTTGCATATTTCAATTTGATCAGTTTTAAGTTCTTTGACTTTCCTCTTCAATTTCTCAATTTTCTGTTGAATCTTCTTGCTCTGGGGTCTTAACATTTCATTTTCTTTCTTTATAACTTTTTCTAACATATTTTCTTCCATAAGTTCCTCTTTTAGCTCTTCGATTTTTTTCTCTAGCTTTCTCTGTTTCTTGTTTGTAGGTACTGGCTCTTTTCTTTCTCCCTTGTTACATTCATTCTCCATTTCTGCTTCTTGTTCTGGCTGTGAATTAGCACTGCTTTCAATTTCCATTGGTGTATTTACATTTTTCTCTGGTTGGTCATCTTGTATTTGATTTCTTTTTATTCTTCTTGATCTTCTTGTGTAAGTAGTGAAAATTTTGTCTTTTGCAATTTTCTTGGCATCTTCTTGCCTCATTCTCCTTGTTTTCACACTACTACTGGGTTGAGCAACAATGCTTGACTTAAATTCAGGGGTTTCCTAATCAACATCAACCATAAACTCTGTGCTTCCTTGTTTCTCCTGTTCATCTTCTTTGGTTTTGATTTGATTGGCAATTAAAAATCCTTCCCATGTTATTCCTCTCTTCTGCAATTCAAATTCAATTAGAATTTTGATCAAACCAAAATGATACAAGCTTCTATCTTCATTACCCTTTTGTTTCTGGATGGTCTTTGACATTTTATTCAAACTCTGTAAAAGAAAGTAGGGCAGACTAATAGTGCATTGACCTTTTAAGTACAGCAATATTTTTATGTGATACAGATATACTATGTTGTAACGCCCTTCACATGTAACAAATTTTTGGAGAATGTATACCATTTCGTCCCATGGGTGGATTAACCAACTTCTAGGAACACCCTTTTTTCAATTGACAGAAGAAACTCTTGACCTAGACATAAACTGAGTCCATGATTTTTCTCTAAATTGCTTGGTTTTGAAATACTTTTCCCCTTCTGGACTGATGTCTAATGACTGAGCTATTGTATTCTCTGAGATTCTGAAAGAGAAATTTCCTAACAAAGTTTTTTCTCCATTAAATGAAAATGCAAACTGTTTTGTAACTTCTTCATTGTTTCCATTGAATTTCTCTAGAAAAAACAACCAGTGTTTTTCCCTCAAAATTTTAACACAGTCTTCATGGTATTTTGAACTATCAAATTTCTCAAGCTCTGCTCTATTTGTCATTTTAAAATCTCTGTTCTAACCCCCTTTTTTATGCTTTGTGAAACAAAAATTTTACCAGGGTTTTTCAACTTTTTACCTCTCTTGTCACGTTCCACTGAGCTGACCTTAAATTTTTGGGCTGACTTCCTCAATTTTCTGAGCTTACTTCTTCAAATGTCTGAGCTGCTCTTCAAATTCTGGGCGGAAGTCAAGATTCTGGATAACCCCGACTGCTATGTTTTCTCCCTTTTTCAACACCTATTATCTCGGCCTTCCTATTTAAAAACTCAGGGCCCGAATATTAACTGACTTTATGAACTTAGAGTTTTATAAAATGAAAACTCAGCGCCCGACCTTGATTTTGCCTGATGTCATAGGATGAAATTGCTATGATGATGGCGCAAAGAATAGGGTTTTACTGTCAGAGACAGTGGCTCGTTTGTAGAGTTGGAAGACATGTCCCAAAGAGTTCAAATCATAGATAAAGAGTAATAATAGTGATTTGCAGAAGCATAATCATGGTAACATAGTATGCAAATCGTGTTGGTAATGAAATTATGGTAGATACATTCATAAGCAGATTTGAGTCGGAAGATCGTTTTTGTACTTCTGGCAGTCGAAATGAACGAAATCGATTGAGGACAGGCGTTTTAACAGATGTCTTCCCATTGGGCGGATCTTTACATTGGGCGTCTAATAAGGCCACTACCTATTGGTACTTTGTTGGCCGAGTTCAATTTGAAAGAATGATGAGTTTATGAAAAAATTTTAAGGGTATAGGTAGGAATAGGCTAAGGTTTATAATGGTGTTATGTGTGATATGGAAATAGAAATGAACATATAGAAATAGGCAGAGTGGTAATGAAGTGAGCATATAGGAATATTATGAGGAATATGGGTATAAGGGTTATAGAAAGGCTTTTGAAATTGATAATAAGCAATCATAATTATTATTTTTTAACACTAAAATAATCTAGGAATTTAAATGCTAAAAACAAAAATTTTTCAATACATTACACTTGTTGGCTGATAAAATTCTGATTTTGCTTGTACAGGTGTGACTGATCTTTGTCTTCTAAAATAGGAGCCTTTGAAATTGAATATAACAGGTCCCTTAAAATCTAAAGAGCCATGTTTGTGAAGCATCTTTTATCTTTGGTGTTGATATAGCCTTGCTTAGAATTCTGATAGGCAACCTTTGAAAAATTGTCGAAGTAGCCTTGTGTACCTTTGATGTAGTCTTTGAATAGGTTCCTCTGGTGTTTGTAGTATTGAAATAGCCTTTGAACAGGTCCCTTTGTATAATCATGTTGAAACAGGTCCCACTGCATATTTTGTTTCTTGAACAGGTCCCTTTACTGATTAGAACAAAACAATTCTTTTCTTGAAATACTAAATTACTGAAACAAATTCCTTGAAAAATTGAAAATGAGGAGATGAGATAGGGAAAAACCACTGTTTCTTCTCCCCCACTAAGTCTTTGACTTGTCCTCAAGTCATTATTGAATTTGTGAAAAATAGGAAACAAATAGAACAATGAATTCTTACCAGCCAAATGATTGGTTTTCCAGTAAGAATTCAGGTTTAGAGTGTGCCAGAGTCTGGTTTTCACATCTAAACCATTATTTTTTTTTTCATTTTTTATTTTTTTATATTTTTTTGTATTTTTTTTATTTTTAGGAAATTGAAATGACTAAGGTAGAGATATCACAGCTGAAGGCTGTGATATCTCAACCTCCTTTTGCTGAGATACAGTTTGAATAAAATCTTCTTTGCTGATGGGCTTATGATAGAGTTTCAACCTATGTCCATTGACAATAAAGGTGTTGCCTTCTCCATCAATTGTAGTAAGTTTGACTGATCCATTTTCATATACTTGAACTATTTCATATGGGTCCATCCAATGTGTTGTGAACTTGGCTTTATGATCTCTGAATTTGGAGTCAAAGAGTAAAGCCCAGCCTCCTTCTTTAAACTCTTTCTTCTTTATGTGTGAATCATGCCACTGCTTCCTTTGTTTCTGCATTAGGATTGTTCTCTCCTCTACTTTCTGCCTCATTTCATCTAATTGGTTCAATTGCATAATTCTCTCCTTTTGTGCTTCATTGAGATCAATGCCTAAATCTGCAGCCATTTTATAAGTATGTATATGAAATTCAATAGGAAGCATTACCTCTTTTCCATACACCAGTTGATATGGTGTAAATCTTGTAGTGTCTTTCCACGTGATTCTGTAAGCCCAGAGTGCATCCTTGAGCTTTTCCTCCCAGCTCTTTCTGTTCATTGCTACTGTTTTAGTGATAATTCCTTCCAAAGTTTTATTTGTGGATTCCACTTGGCCATTGGCTTGTGAATGGTAAGGTGTAATTTTCCTGTGCTTGATTTTATATTTTTCTATGATATCTTGAACCAACCTTGAAGTAAACTGAGTACCTTGGTTTATTACTATCTCTCTAGGTACTCCATACCTTACAAAAATTTCTTCAAAAAGGAAGTTTACCACTGTTTGTTTAGTTGCCCGGACAAGTGCTTTTGCTTTAGCCCATTTTGTCATGTAGTCAGTACATACTAAGATGTACTTTTTTCCCTTTGAAGGTGGATTGATGGATCCTACAAAATCTAGAGCCCATTTTTCAAATGGCTCTAAATGTACTTGAGGCTGAAGTGACATTTCATCTTAAGCAGTTGGTGTTCTTTGACAACTGTCACAACTTTTCACATACTTCTTGGAATCCTTAAAAATTGATGGCCAATAGTAGCCAAGACTGAGGATCTTGAATGCTGTCCTTTTTGCTACAAAATGCCCACCACAAGGTTCATCATGACAAGATTTTAAAATATCAATTATTTCATCATTTCTTACACATATTCTAATAATCATATCATAACCAGTGTAAAAAAAATCTCCATTAACCCATGAATATCTAGCACTTTGTTTGATGAGTCTCTTCTTCTCCTTTGTAGTAAAATATGGAGGTGTCTTTCCCGTGGACAAATAATTAGCTAAGTCAGCATACCATGGATCCGCTACTGAAATTGCAAATAAATTTTCATCGGGAAAATAATCTTCAACTGGAACAACCTCACCTAAATTCTGGAGTCTAGAAAGAAAATCTGCCACCTGGTTCTCTTTACCTGGTCTATCTAACACTGTAATCTTAAATTCCTATAGTAATAACAACCATCTGGTAACTCTGCCATTATTTATTAGTTTTTTCATTAAATACTTAATGGAAAAGTGGTCAGTATGTACAAAAATCTTATAACCAGTTATATAATGTCAGAATTTATTCACAACATGTATGATTGCAAGCATTTCTTTTTCAGTAACTGTGTAGTTTAGTTCTGCAGGTGTCAGATTTTTACTAATAAAATAGATGGCATAATTCAAAGACTCTTCTTTTTGGCCTAATGAGGCACCCACTGCAGTATCGGATGCATCTATAAATATGTGAAAGGGTAGGGTCCAATTAGGTCCTTTTAAGATTGGTGTGGTTGATAAATTTTCTTTGAGTGTTTTAAAAGGTTTCTGACAATTTTCATTCCAATTGAAAGGTGCATCTTTTGCTAGAAGCTTAAACAGAGGTAAAGCTATCTTACTAAAATGTTAAATAAACCTTCTATAATAGCTTGCATAGCCCAGAAATCTTCTTACCTCTTTTTGAGTCTTCGGAATTGGAAAATTGAAAATGATTTGGATTTTTGATGGATCTACTTTAATGCCTTCAGAAGAAATATAATGACCCAATACTACCCCTTCATTTAGCATCATAAAACACTTTTCATTGCTTAGGGATAAATCGGCTTCAATACATCTCTTCAAAACTTTCTCAAGATTTTCTAATGAATGCTCAGATGAATTACCATACACTGAAAAATCATCCATATAAACTTCAACACACTCATGAACTAAATCAGCAAAAATAGCTAATACAGCTCTCTGAAATGTAGCTAGAGAATTACAGAGTCCAAATGGTAAACAATTATAGGCATAAGTGCCCCAGGGACAAGTAAAAGTGGTTTTTTCCTGGTCCTCTAAGGCTATCCTAATCTAGTTATAGCCACTGAAACCATCAAGAAAAGAAAATGATGATTTACTAGCTAATGTATCCAAAACTTGGTCAATAAATGGTAGTGGAAAATAATCTTTGAGGGTCGCTTTGTTCAATTGTCTGTAGTCAACACAAATCCTCCACTTACCATTTTTCTTGGGCACTACTACCAATGGAGATACCCACTGACTGTCAAAGATGGGATAAATAAAATTGACTTTCAGTAGTTTTTGTAATTCATCTCTAACAATATCCTGAAGCATGGGATTCATTATTCTCTGTGGTTGCCTCACTGGTCTTATATTACTATCTGTGTAAATATGGTGAGTGCATGTTTCTGGGTAGATTCCCTGGATATCGGTGTAGTCCCAAGAAAATGCCTTTTGATATTTTCTCAATAATTGAATCAATTTTTCTTCCTGAGATAAGTCTAGGTGTGTGCCAATATTCAATGTTTTTCCTGGACTAATCTCTATGGTGTTACTCTGTGTGTTTGTGATAGATTGAATGGGAAAAATGTTTTCAAATAATGTTTGCAAAGAATGAATGGTACATGTTTCTTGAAAACTTTGTGCTAAAAGTTGATCTGCAACATTGTATTGTTCATTTCTTAATTCTTCAGAAATATCAGGTTGAGAAAGGAATAATTCTACCAAATCATCATTATTATGTTCTTGAAAATCATAGATTTGATTGATGCTGAAAACATATTGAACTTCTTCTTTATCATTGTATTTTTCATCAAGCCATAAGTTGTTTGCTACTGCTGGTGATTGTGCTGATGGGTATAGAGTGAGTTGTTTTCTTTCAGTTCCTCGTGAAATAATCATATTACTTGATCTACACCCTATGAATGCATCAACAGTTGCTAACCATAGTCTACCAAGGATGATAGGGTGTCCTCCTAAATTATATTTTGGCTGAAGGACTAAAAATTCAACTAGATACTCCCAAGAGTCCATTGAAACAATTATGTCCTCCAAAATCCCTTCAAGAATGACTTTAGACCTATCAGCTAGTTCTAGGACAATTGGTGTGTATTGCAAGTTTGTGAGCTGCAGTGTTTTCATTGTTTCAAGGGTCATCACATTTATTGCAGCCCCAAGGTCAATCAAAGTGTTTGGAATAGGTATGTTGTTAATGATTGTAGTGACTCTGGGAATACCAAGATCAACATACTTTTCCATTGAAATGGTGTTTGTCATAAGGTCGGCTAGATGTCCAATAACATGAATAGTTTGTGGGTCAAGTCTTTTCTTTGTAGGCTTCTTGAGGCATAGTTCTTTGATTGCCTTAGTATATATCGGAATGTCTTTTATGGCTTGAAGTAGTGGAATTTTTATATAGACATTCTTTAGCTCATCTAAAACATTAAACTAAGGTAAATACATAGGGAGTTTTGCTTGGATCAATCTATCCGGAAAAGGTGGTGGATGCATTGGTTGCATTTGTTTATTTTGGATGTCATCATTTTGTTTCTTTTGAGTTGGAGTTTCATCTTCATTATTTTTGTTTTCTTTTTGTTTGTCAGCTACTGGAGGTTCTTTTTGAAGTATCCTACCAGACGTAAGCTTGATATTTTGTAAAGGTAGAGTGGGGTAAGATGTTCCCTCATCTACACTGTAAGCTGGTCTATCTACTCTATTATTTGGATTAGGTACAATGAAAGTAGAATCGAGTAGGTCTAGAGGTCAAGTTGATGGAAGTTGCACTGAGGTGGATTTATTGGTGAGTGAGCGGTGCAATGTTTTGTTGAGTTGTTACACCATTTTTTGGTCATCTAACCTATTATCATTAGATGAACCTAACTACACCATGTAAGACTAATTTTACCCTAAGTAAAATTTCTTTCACCATGTGCAATAATTTGTTTGTTTATATTCCCTGGTCATATTTAACCCAAAACAAGGAAATTAATTAAATAAATCCTTATTTATTTAATTATTTCCTAAGAATAAGTTATTTAAATCATTATTTAAATAATATTCTTAGTTAAATTTGACTAAATCATCTACAAATAATTAAATAAACCATTATTTATTTAATTATATTCCCATCATTTCCCTAAAATGATAAATAAATCATTTATTTATTTATTATTTATAAATAAAGGAATTGACCCAAGTCAAAAATCCTTTTCCCTCCAACAAATATAATAAAATATTCCTAAAGGATGCTTCTAGAATTCGATTAATAATATTTTATTCATGCACCGAGTTCTAGACCGCCCCAATATTTTGTTATAAATAGAAGGGTTTTCCCCATTCATTAATCACCTTCATTGCATTAGATCACTCTGGATCTACTCTTGGTCACCATTTTCCATTTTTGTTTTATGAACTCCCATTGAGTTCCATGTTTGTTTTTCTACACCAATAAGAGAGAGGAATTTTAGATCTAAAACACTGAGGACTTCCAAGAACCCATCCCACTGAGGAGAACCGGAAAACACCTTTCTTGTTTTCCTCTCAGGTGCCCCATTCTTTAATATAATAAAAATCATTCTTTTAAACATTTTGTTCTTGCCTTGTCTATTGGATGCATGGAGCCATACTATATTTTATCAGAGCTAATGTCTTTTTGTACTTAGATCTAAATTTGTCTTGACAGACTTAAGATATTTTGCGTCAATCCTCTTCGACCGCCTTTCCACTCATGTCCAGGGAATGGCGGAGAAGCTTGTGTCGTGCTCCCCCCTTTGACGATCGGGTTTACATGGACTGGTTCCTTCGCTCTCTCTTACCTCCCATTGGCAAAGATGTCACAGCCCATTTTCCCCAAACCAAAGAAGCCGCCCTCCAAATCGCATTGAAATATGACCTTATCTATGCCCAATCTGGTTATGTTTATACCGTCCTTCCTGACCTTCCCAAGCCCAGTGGCTCTAATGCCCGGGGGCATCTCACTCTGCTGACGGTCTCGTTGGAGCCCTGTCACATACCTCTGCCCAACCTCTTACAGGCCATGATTTCCCTCCAGGGGCCAGCCCCTCTGGCACTTTCCCTCCAGTGCTTATGTATTGATACGGCATGCCTCCTCCTTTCCCACCCTCTGCATACATGCCAACTTCCCACTTATCCATATCTGCAACACAGTGTCAGCTCCTCCGGCATTGGACCTCCCACTCCTCCCCTTTTCCACCCCCACAGCGCACCACTACCCCTCAAGCGTATTTTCACGAGCGGGGAACGCGTTTTCCTCCTTCTCCAAATGAGGAGAAGCGATCAATGTGCTCTTGGTAATCGTGGATCGATCCTTCCGTGTTGACTCTACCCTTAATCGACCTGAGACCCTCGGCCCTAAACCCGGACAGTAACCTTCGCACCAATAAGCCATGTTCTTGTTGCGGTGTTTATGGTCACTACACTCATGATTGTCCTTTATTACCACAAATGCGGCAGATGTGGGAATCTCAGGCCACCGGGAGGGGGAAACACTCGTCCCCTACTATCCCTCCCACTCCAACTACTTCCCAACCCGTTGTGTTTACCGATCCTTTCCCTCAACAAGGATTCGTGGCCACTCAACCTCCTCATGCCCCGGTAACCACTCAACCTTCCCCTTCTGGTTCCTCTGATTACCAGATTCTCATGATGGCCTCTTACCCCCCTCTCACCGTTGACCTCAACCTTCAAAATTGGTCCTGTCAGTATTCCACACCTTCCGTTCCATCTGTCTCCGAGTCTCCATCGTCCGGTCCTATAGAGCCTATATCGACACCCAATGGTCCCTTGCAACTCCCTCTGCCCAAAGCCGAGGTTCATCCCAAGACTCCTAAAGGACCATTACGCCGAAATTATACCTCTGGTCGGGCTGCCCATTCATACAGCATAGTAGATGATCTGGCCCAATCTCCTGATGCCATTTCAACTCTGGAACTCCTCCAGTAATGTCCTTCTCAAAAGAAGGCTCTACTATCTGCTGTGGGTGCTGTAGATTCTAATGATGACCAATTAATTGTTTTCGATGCCCGTCAGTCAGACCCGCCCCCCCTCCCTGCCTCTGTTGCTTTCCAAATCCCAATAAAAATATGAAATGCCAACGTCGCTCGGTGTATTATCGATGAGGGGGCATCTGCACAGTATGTGTCCGGCTGGTTTGCAGAGCAACTGGAGTCTCTGAGGCGGCCTCTTCCCCGCCATCACCCTTCGTGCATGGGACGATCATCACTCCCATTATCGGCCTTCACATGTGTCCTATCACCCTTGTCGGCAACACTGTTTTGTGTCCCTATCCTCACTTGATTACAACATTATTTTGGGCGTAGTTACACCTATGCCATGTCTGTGCGTCCCCCTCGCGAGTCCAACGCAAGATTTTCCTGTGTGGAAAAATTGTCATCATTGACCAGTTGTCATATGTGAACCTCGTCTATACCTCCCGAGATCCTACCTTCATCACATTTGGCATTATTGATTCTTTGACCAATGTTTCTCACAGCGTCTACAAAAGACTCCTCTTTGGCAGCACCCTCGGGGTCCTCCCCCTCCTCCTGTCTCTGATCCTAGCTTAAAGAATGTTTGCATGATGCAATCATCTCAGGCTGCCCTTCCGCAACCTGCTTCGGCTAGTCAGCAATCGCAACCTCATCCACCGCACCCTGCTCCTAGCCCTTCGCCCCAGCTGATTCAACCTCTCCCACTGGGCCCTCCCCATCCCCCTCACACTCTGGAACCTCCTTACCCTCCCGAGTCGGTTCCCTTAGGCCTCCACCATTTAGGAGCAGTCCCTCCTGGCCATTACTCCGCTGGTCAAATCCCTTTCCTTGGTCCCCCCCCTGGAGTCTATTCGGTTCCTGTCATGACCACCCTTTCCCTACCTAATTTAACCTTGGGAATACCAGTATGGTATCTTACTCTGCCAACCGAGACCCCTCCAGGCCACCCTAAACCATACATTGCTGTGACACCAGTTCAACCGATTCCCGTTGCTCCTTCCACTGCTATAGTACCCCTAGCCCCTCTGCATGACCCTCCTCATGCGGAAAAACCTATGGGAAAGAAAACAAAAACTTACAAGGGGGCATCCAAAGACAAAGCCACTGCACCTGCCCCCACTCCCCCTACACCCGCCAAGCCTTGTGCCTTGTGTGATGGTATCAGTCACGCCACCCATACTTGTCCTGAATTTCCCCGTATCCAACCCATGGTTAAAGTCATGTTCCCTGAATCTACGGTCTCTGAAACCTCTGTTTCTTCCTCATCTGTAGCTAAGAACCCAAAGACTCTTCACACCAACCACCCCTGTGCTCTGTGTGGTGTCCATAGCCATTATTCCTACCATTTCCCTCACCTCACGCATTACCGAGCCTCTTTAGAGGTCATTCGCGAGTATGAAGTTGAACAAAATCAATCCGCCTTGCCCATCCTTGCTCAGTATGCGTCAAGTTTACTTGAGGATCCCCCGGCTACCATTGACATCCCTCCCCCTGATGTTGAGATGTCCGAATCTGCTGCTCCTCTCTTATACCTATCATCATCCGCACACCCCTCGGAGTACATCCCCTCTGAATCCACTCTGTTTGTTTCGCTTGATCCCCCTTCCGCCACTTTTTCGGGCTCTTTATGTTTTGACCATATTTTTACTTGTTCATCTGTCATTTCCCCTAATGATCCATATGTGCACCTTTCTCCCTCTATTGATGATCTACGTAGCTTTGCAGCCTCTTGTGGTTTCCCCCACCTTTCCCTACCTTCCCATCATCTCGATACTCCCATCCGTATCTATGATGTACTTCGCAACATGAGTCCCCACTTTTCCTCCCTTTTCTTGTCTTGTGATGATATTCCCTCGACCCTCTCGTCCACTCATTACCTTGGTTATGCCGATGGCGCTAGTCGCTATTCTCGAAACCTTGCCTCAGTCGCTTGGGCCTTTTTTACCCCCCTGCATACCCTTGTTCTTGCAAATGGGATCTGCATTGGTACCGCCACCAATAATCAGGAAGAATATGATGCATTCTGTGGTCTCCTAGCTGATGCTCTCTCCCATCACATCCTCCATCTGCACGTTTATTTAGATTCCCTCCTTATTGTCTTACAACTTAATGGCGTCTACCATGTGCATAATCCTATCCTATTTAGACAATATTTACGGGTCAAACTTTTGATACGTGAATTTCGATTCATTACATTCAACCACATACCTCGAAGTCAAAATCACTACGTCGATCAAATCGCAAATCATGTTCTAGACTGGAATTTATCACACACAAGACATAACATTTAAACACCATCAAAAAAATGTATATAAATCATCTATATCATATAACATGTGTTTTCAGAGTCCACTACTTTGACACATACGACATGCCCATAGCATGTTACAAAAACATAACTACAAAACTGGGGGGCACCACTTGCCCCTACAAAAACACTGGGGGGCACCACCTACCCTACCCCTAATCACTCCCTGGAGGATCCCGAGCCAACGGCTCTGCTCCCACAGCTCGTAGATCATGCATATTCTGACCGACCATCGCCATGCGTCGCATGATACCTCGCCATTCCGAGGGTAGCCCAATACACAACTCTATGTATCGGTCATCTAAATCCTGCCAACCACGCTCTGACACACCGGTCAGCAGTCCCTCACATCTATGATGGATGTCCTCCACCAGTGTAGCCATCTCCTTGTTCTGGCCTGTCCTCGATCCACTTGCACCTGTAGCTCCTCCTGCTGCAGGACATCCCATATATCCGGCTGGTTTTACCGGAGCTATATCTGCATTCCAAAAAAGTATAATGATTAGCACCATGCATACTAGTCACAAACTTTAAAATGCACATAACAGATTAGTTGCTTGTCACTTACCATCGGGTCCCCATACTCGACCAAGTGGAAGCGGCAAGTCCGGATCTCCCCAAGAACTCATCCCACTATAGGGATAGTCGTCTATGTATAATGGCATCTAATGCCAATGGGTGAAGAAATCTGGTCGGAACACCCGTCTGACCGCCCCTCCCCCTCCTCTACTCAGTAGCCATCCCCACCGACGCATCCGGGGCTCTCTCAGGCCCCCATCAGGAAACTGTATACGAGGTCATAAGGTCAGGATCTTCTCAAAGAAGAAAGAGCACAATACTGTCCCATACACACAATCGTGATTCACTTGCCGCTTACATAGCGACAGTTGTCGTTTCAACGACACCAACATCATCTAGGCCCACCCATAGTAGGTCCCGCCCAACACACTCTCTACAATCATCATCTGTCCTCCAGTGATGTGATGGAATGCTTGGCTGCCCAAAATCCGCAACATTGCTACTGCCACTGCCCGGGTCTCCAACCTCTCCAGATCCCCAACCGTTATCCGAGTCCCTTTGACTCGAACACCTGGTCGACAATGTCGCTCAACAAACTCCATAATGTTACACCCTCGTGGTAACACGGGCTGCGTATTCCCCACCATCCCCACTGGTGGGAGACCAGTCAAGAAATAAAGATCCTGGACCGTCAGCTTGATCCTGTGCCCTTGCACTATAAACGCCTCATGATCTGGGTCCCAATAGCTGATAATCCGGGCCAACAAGGGCTCCCCAGCTCTCATCAATGGGTTCTCGAAAATTTTCAGAACCCCAAATCTAGCCAGTACATGACAGACACCCTAATCCACTTGGATTTTTGTCTGAAATGTACCTAAGTCTCTCTCTCTCCATTTGATCAGTATATCTACCATATCTGCACAAAAAACATCATTTTTTCAGTCTACAAATCCACAAAACTGCATCTATTCACACCAAAACTAAATCTCAGCCCAAAACAACACTGAAATCACCTCCCTCTCACAGGTCGCACTTTTCAGCAAAAACCTGGGCCAGGTCCCACTTTTCAGGCCCAAACCTGCATCCCAGGTCGCAGTTTTTGCCCCAAAAAGTGCGACCTAGCCGTGAGGAAGAAGTAGGGGCAGTTATTGATATTTCAGGCCCTAATCTGAACTTTGAATCCATAAAAAACAAAGAGTAGGATTAGACCTCTTACCTGCAACTGACGAATCACGATTCCAACGGTCGATTTGTTTGCTATGATCGCCGCAAGATTTAGGGCCTTCTCTCCTCTCCACATTCACCACAGCTACACAAGCAAATGAATGATTTTGGAGGAAAAATGCCTTATTAGAAGAAAAAACCCTGTTTTTTCTTTCGCCAGCCGCGACCTAACCGTAGCCCCGTTTGACAAACTGTCTGCACCATTGGAAAGCTCCCACCGAGCACTCAAATGGGTGTTTGTTAGTTTTTCATGTTTTTATACTTCACTAGGACACATTTTGTCCATGAAGGATCTTTTCATCTCTTCTCAAAATCGAATTTCTTCACTTACAACACTTGTACCAGGGGCACCACTTTGCCTCCTTACTTGTCTTTGTTCATGTTGATTTTAGTCATGAGCTACCCTATTGTACTCATGCTTTTACAGTCCCCCATTGGGCCTTCACTGCATGGTAGCACCATCGATTCTCCCTTGTCTAGAGCATCCGAGTTGAGTCATTATCAGTCATGGAGTCTATCTCGCATCCCTCCATATCCCACTATAGTTCTCCATCCTTCATTGCTTGGTCCCTCTCTCGTGTTGCATATTATGGCCTTCAGTCCCATTGTCCCCTATCCCTCATGATATTATGGCAGTCGCTGCCAAGCCATTCATGTCCTTTATTCTCTAACAAGGGAAGTCATCCATCCGCTACTCGGTATCCCTCATTTCATCATCATCATTAGTGTCCGTCTGATTCGTCGCTCCATTATTTTCTCTCGTGCCTCAGTTGGGGTTCCCTTATTGCCTCACCTATGGCGGACCTACTTCTGTCGACATCATCTCATTTACTCTAGAATTTAGGTCTAAGAGGCAGTGTTCCTTGGTTCAAGCTCTTTTCAGCCTGATCATGATCTACACACTTGATAGTTCAGTGATGCAGTAGTAGCTATTGGTGATACCTGGGTGTGTGTGAGATGTCTCAACCCTCATGAGGGGGCGGCCCTGAAGGTATCTGCCCACATACCCGGATGACTTCTTCATTCCATCCCTTGATGCAGCTCCTCCTAGTTGATGATATCGGCCTTAATCGCTTGCAGAGCCTCTTCGATTTGCATGTAGCAGTTTGATTTCGCGAGCCCTTCCCTGTGTGTAGGGGGCATTTGGGTGTATTTATATCTCATGTACTACAAAATTATTGTATAAGTCTTGACGATTATTCCAGGCATAACATGTATGTGGGATTCATCATTCTCATTTTCTGGCTCATGTGTAGGCCAACACTTGTTTTACTATTGCGTTCTGTGGTTTTCCAGGTGCTTTATTATGTGTACTATTGTCTTGGTAGGCATAGGTATGCCTCCCCCACCGCCTTTAGCGCAGGTACCACTTCATACACTAGAGACTTGTTGCACCTATAAGTCTCATCTCCTCCGGGTCTAGTCCTTTAGCACTTTCGACTACATTACATTCCTCTCTCTCACTTTCTTTTCGTCATCTAGTGATTGAGTTCTTACAACGTACTTCGGTCATACGATTTGCTCCTAACACTCGTATGTTGGGGGGCAATCTGTTACACCATTTTTTTGGTCATCTAACCTATTATCATTAGATAAACCCAAGTACACCATGTAAGACCAATTTTACCCTAATTAAAGTTTCTTTCACCACATTTTTCTATATTGCATGGTCATATTTAACCCAAACAAGGAAATTAATTAAATAAATCCTTATTTATTTAATTATTCCCTAAGAATAAGTTATTTAAATCATTATTTAAACAATATTATTAGTTAAATTTGACCAAATCATCCATAAATAATTAAATAAACCATTATTTATTTAATTATATTCCCATCACTTCCCTAAAATGATAAATAAACCATTTATTTATTTATTATTTATAAATAAAGGAATTTACCCAAGTCAAGAACCCTTTTCCCTCCAACAAATATAATAAAATATTCCTAAAGGGTGCTTCTAGAATTCCATTAATAATATTTTATTCATGCACCACGTTCTAGAACACCCCAATATTTTGTTATAAATAGGAGGGTTTTTCCCATTCATTAGTCACCTTCATTGCATTGGATCACACAAGATCTGCTTTTGGTCACCATTTTGCATTTTTGTTTTATGAACTCCCATTGAGTTCCATGTTTTTGTTTTCCACAATAGTTAGAGAGAGAGACCATTAATCTGAAACACTGAGGACTTCCAAGAACCTAGCCCACCGAGGAGAACCGGAAAACACCTTTCTTGTTTTCCTCTCAGGTGCCCCATTCTTTGATGTAATACAAAATTCTTTCAAATACATTCTTCTTGTCTTGTTCATTGGATCTATGGAGCTATGTTATATTTTATCTGCTTAATATCTTTTGTGCTTAGATCTAAATTTGTGCAGCAATCTTAAAGATATTTTGTAGCCATAATCGATGTTAGGGCTATTTGTTATGCGTAGCTAAAGTGATCTTTTACGACGAAAGATTCATACTAACATGATTTTTTTGAGGTTGATGGACAACTTCGCTGTTGAGGATATTGTTGATATGTTTGGAAGATACCGTTGATATGTTTGAGGATACTGCTGATATGGTTGAAGATATTGTTGGTATGGTTGAAGATATGGTTGGTATGGTTGGGAGTATTGCTGAAATGGTTTCCATTGTTGTTGTGGGTAAGTTTGGTGTTGCCATGGCATGGGTACATTCCAAGAATTCTAAACATACATCTGATCTTGTGCAGGAAATTGCAAATTTTGGTTTGGAAACATACCTGGAGGTGGAGGTCTCGGTTGCCATGGTCTCTTGGCGCCCATGAAATACACATTCTCCATATCTGCGTTGGCTTCCAAATTACAATTCTGCAAAATCTTGATTTTAGAGCAATGAAATATATCATGATTTTCAGTACAAAAGGCACAGACTTGAATGTTTCCTAAATGGAAGTCTTTCAAAGCATGTTTCTTTCGACATTTTGGACAAAAGACAGCCATTAATTGATCTTCTTCTTCCTGTCTTTTCTTTGCTTTCAAAGTGTCAATTTGATTTCCTAAAGTACTTAATAGGTCTGTTTTGAATTCTTCTAATAAGTTTCCTATTTCAGCCCTTGTGACACTAGCTGAAGCAGATTTTGTAGCTTTGGATGATATGGTTCTTTTTCCATTCCTAGCTTTGCTCCTGGAATACTTTTCACATAAATTAGCAATTTCATCGAAAGGTAAGGTGGAAATATCACCTTTGCCCATCAAATTAAGATCATCTAAGTATTCTTCTCGAATGCCCTTCAAAAATATTGTTCGGATCAGATCAAGAGACATGGTTCTATGTTTTGATTTTTGCATATTGTAAACAAATCGTTCCAAATACTCCTCTAAGCTCTCATCCTCTTGTTGATTCATTCTAAAGATATCATCTTTAGAATCTCTTGATCTACAATAAGGTTGGTATTTCTTTAAGAATATTTTTCTCATGCCATCCCAATCAGTTATTGCATGTTCACCAAGTCCCATGAACCACCTAAGTGATGATGCTTTTAGTGTTGCTGGAAAGAGTCTAAGCCTATGGGCATCATCTGTGTAACCATATGTTCAACATACTATGTCAAATTCAAACAAGAATGAATCTGGGTCTTCTGAAGCCATGCCATAAAAGTTTGGTAGCACAGATGGAGGTATGTTTTTCATTTTTATTTCCTCATCATTGTTTTCTCCTGGTTCTTGAATAGGAAATTTAAAGGTTGACTCTTCCTCTTCTCTTGGTGGATTTAGATCTTGATCTTGCCTTTGTTTCTGTTTAGCTTCTCTTTGTCTTCTTCTTTCCTCTTGTTGTCTCTCATATTATCTAAGTTGTTCAGGAGTGGGTCCTCTTGCTGATCCTCCTCCTTCCTCAGTCATTTTGATAGGTTCTCTATTGATTTAATGTCTTGTTCAGTGTCACTTGTTTCAAATAAAGGTTGTTCTGGTGATTTTTCTCCTTCTTGAGATTTTTCAAAATCAGTAGGTTCAAGGAGAGGTTGTTGGGTTGTTTTGCTACTCTCTCTTGTTATAGAGGATTTAGGGAGATGTTTCTTCTTTGCTTCGTATGCCAATAAAATTTGTCTTTCAATGAGTGTGAGTCTCTGCCCTGATTTTGGTTTGTCCTCTAATTCTTGTACAATGACGTTCCCAGCTGAAGTTGTGTGTTCAATCCTCTCTAAAGGGTTTGCTCCTAGTGGTGGATTAGTTCTTGGATGGGGGATTTTTATGAATCTACCTTTATCATCTCTAGGTCTACACATAAGTAACCATGACTTCTAAAATGTTGAATTAAAACTAAATATGTGTTTTTGTTTTTTTTGTTTTTTATTGTTTTTGTTTCTAAAATCCTCTAGTTGCGCCTCCCCGGAAATGGTGCCAAAATGTATAGACCAATCTAGGGCTCTAGATTAGGCTCAATTTATTGTCAACCAAGGTAGGTAATCTTAGAGGCACATGTCTAATGTTTATAGACCTAAAAGGATCTGTTTGCCTAAGTAAATGTTTATTGTGGTAGGCTCCAGCACTCTTTTACAAGAGATTGGGATGTGGTTCCTCATACACTTTAAACACTTATGTAATTAAATATGATCTATTGTTCTAAAAACATAGTGTTACTAATTGTCTGAGTTTTCAATCATTTTACAAGGTTATAGTTCACAAAAACTCTTTCAAAGTAACACACTAAAGCATACTAAAAATTTAATTCATTAAAACAGATATCACAGAAATGATTTGAGATTCAATACTCAATTAAACCTCTTACAAGGACTATTCATTAATTTTGCAATTGAATTCTCAAATTATAACTATGAATCATGAAATAAAAAAATGATGAATAAAATCACAAGCACTTCTAGTCAAAATCGATGAACTCAAAAGCATGAAAATGAAATAAAATACTAATCAGATCTGAATACTAAATCTAATAGAAATGTAAAGAAAAGTGTACCAACTTCACATGGGGGCCCTTCCACGCTTTGAAGGCACACTTGAGAAAATTCAAATGATGAGAATGCTAACTCAAAAACACCATAAATGATGAAATTCTGTCTCTGATTAAGATCCGGGAATGAGTTACATTAAAAACAGAGTTCTGAAGCACGTATACAGTCTCAAGTCTTCTCTTACATTCAATATTATCACTAGCATCATTAGTCTATTACATGCTTCCATTCACTTATTTATCAAAATTACAATCAAAAGAGGCTATTTTCGTTCCTTCTAATCCTAACTGATCTCCAAAATAGATCGAATTAGTTTGGAGTTCCTAATCATAGGCAAAATATCAAGCTCATTCATTATGACTTCAGATTTTTTTGTTAGATTGGCTGGGTTTGACCAGCGTTGACCGGCTATTTAGGAGCTTCAAATCTGATGCTGGATAGATTTTTCATCATGTGTGTACATTCTAGATCACGTCCTTGTCATTCGTTTTGATCTACCTGCTATGCCACGTGTCAGAACATGAACCATTTACAGGAAGTTATCACATCCTGTAATTTTCTTGAAAAATTTCAATTTTTAACACAAAAATTCCATAAATTAAATTTAATGTAAAAATAACAATTATAATGCTACATTAATCAATTTCAATAAACTATAAGGGATTTATGGAAGAAAATGGTGGATAAATGATGGAATTTTATGAGAAAAAGATAACCATAAAATAATACCAACACACATAATACCCATGTTTTATTGTATAGGCTATTGAGAACGATAAACACATCTGAGTGAACTCTTTCAAGGATCGCCTTCACTCGGTTTTCCTTATCATGAAAGGTGGCTTTGGTGTACTTCCCCAATGTACACCCTTTGCATGTAACTCGTTGCTCAAGTGCACCCTTCGAAAGTCCTGTAGAAATTTATTGCATGATATTCAAAGTGCCAAGGTGTATATGGCCCAATATTCTATGCCATAACTCACCAATGTCTCAGCTTTGCACCTTCTCTGCTTTCGTGCTCAAGGAAACACATTCTTTACATCCAGATTTTAGAGGTTATTTACCCGAACCCCAATATTCTTCACCTGTTTTGTGGCTTTTTCACAAAGGAATGTATTTCCTTTTCTAAATATCACATCACAGCCATTGTCTTCCAACATAGCAACTGAAACTAAATTCTTCTTTAAACCAGGAACATAATGACATCTTTTAATGTGAGAGGAGTACCATACTCCCTCTGAAAGGTAACAATACCTATGTCAGTCGTGATATACTTTCTCAAGGTTATCAATTGCTTATTTAATAGTGATACCATAAACCAAAAAATCATCCATGTAGATCTCTACACATTCATGAATTAAGTCAGAAAAAATATGTAGTAGTACATGGTTAAAAATTGTGGGGGCAATACAAAAAACAAATGGTAAAAATATATACACAAATGTAGCGTAGGGGGATTTTTTCATTTCCTTATAGGTATATTAATGCATAATTACCTTATAGATTTTGCATAAATTGGTACATCTTTTATGGCTTGTAGTAAGCAAATTTTCAAACAAACATTTTTCACTTATGTTTCAAGATCAAATTCAGGTCGAACAACATATTTTTCTATTCCAAACCTTTCTAGAAAGGGTGGAGTTTTAGGTGCTTGTGGTTGACCTAATTGTAGGGTAGGATATAGCTCAGTGGTGGGAAAAATTAATGTCTCAAGGTGGTCGTCATGAGTTATTTGATTAGGATTTTCCTCCCCTTAAGGTTCCTCTTCAATGAAGACGAGATAATTTTTTGGTTCAAGAACCTTCCCCAATCTCAATTGTACTCCCTGTAATGGTATAGGTGTGACAACATATGAGGGGAAGGATTGCAACTTAAAATTCAAAAGAGGTTGAGTTGGCTTATTATTAGGGTTAGGTAGTGGCTATACATGCAATTTTGGTCTAGAGAATTTTTGGCTTACAATTAATTGTGGTAATTGAGGTACCGTAGGCTAAGGTGGCTTGCTCATTTTTTTTGTGTAGTAGGATATGTTTATGGAATTTGTGGGGATATTTTGGATATTGAGGATAAGGCATAGGAACAGATTGTGGAGATATGTTCCCATAAATTTTCCCCTACCATATTTGTTGTTTCCAAGGTTGGTTTGGTTGTTTGAGCCACGTATGTTGCCAAGGTATTTAAGCATTCCAATGTGAACTATAAGATGGAAAAAATTGAGAGGAAAAATCTTTTGTCATCCCTTGCATATGCGGCTTCCATGGTCTGCTTGGTGCAACTGGAAAAGATGGTTCCACTAGCTTTCCACTTCCTTTATAAACAACGTTGAATCCTAAAAGTGTTAAAATTATGCAACTGCAATCAAATTCCACTATGGAGAGCTAATATGGTTGACACTATAATTACATTAGATTCCTCTTTTAGAGAGGACCAAAATCAACCTATATATCACCCAAATCAGTTAAGTAGAAGTTAATTTATGAAATATTTTATTATTTTATGGGTCGGCCTAACCGCATGTGGATTCAGTCAAAATCCCAAGTAGTCCCTCACAAAGTTATAAATAGAAGCGACCCCAAGTTCATTTGCACACATTCTCTCATGAGATCGTCTTCACGCTATTTTGGTCTTTGTTTTGTATTTGATGTTTTGGCTTGCACAGGTACGTCGGAAGGAGCTCGTGCAAAGAGATCAGGATCACAGGAAGGGTCTCACATGTGATCTGGGTATTCAGGTCCATAACCATAGGCAGGACATGGGCATGTAGCAGTTAAGCCTAGACATAACCGCGGGCAGGTCATGTCAAGGTTGCAGTCAAGCTGGTATAGTTTTCGGCAATCAGTCTTCAAGGCACGATCAAGGTTCAGGTTTGATTAGACCCTCAAACGTGGGAACATAACTCTCAAGGCGTGGTTATGGGTGCTATAACTACAGGAAGACCGTCTTGAGTCAGCGGTTAAGAGATTTATTGGGCAGATCTTATTTGGTTCACAGTCAGTTTCGTGTACAACGTCATCATTCATCTATCATGCAGTCAAAGTCGCTTCAGATTAGACTTCAACAGCATCCTGGATTTAGATCTAGGACTTGGTAGTGGAGATCACGTGGTGATCCATCAGATCCATGATCTTGACATTGTAGATCTGCATATCTATATATCTTCTCTATGTATTCCCTTTGCAATATGTATCTACACCCTTCTCTCTGTATCTGAAGTTTTCATCAGTGTGCTTTATCTAGTGTCAGTATTGGATAGGTTACCCCTCAAGGAATATTTTGAGAACAACTCCGCAAATCGAGGAGTGGAGCAGGAAGCTACATTTCTAGCCTTAGGGGATTTGGGCAGGTAAAAACCCTCTATTTTGTAAATAATGAGAATATTTTTTGAACGTTGAGCTCCGCCCATGGTTTTCGGACCATGGTATTGTATGTATAAGACTATATAAGGAGTCTAAGATAGAACTAAAGATCATATCTGATATTTGATCATAGAATGCACTTGGACGTAATGTTGTTTTGAGTCTACATTTTGTGGGTTGGGTTAGAGAAAAGGCTCCTAGAGCTGAGTGCACGGAGACCTTAGGAAGTATGCAGCTGAGTACGCAAACCCCTGCAGCTAAGTGCGCAGGGTAGAACTGGTTGTATTGGGAAGAGATGAACATTAATGAAATAATTTTGAAGATAGATCTCTGTTATTTGTTCATTTGTTTGCTTTACTTTTATTTTATGTTATTTTTTCTAATTAAGGGTTTTACTTATAATTTTCATCATGAAGTCTTGTTCATGATCAATTATGTTGTTTTATGAATGTTAAAGTATAATCACGCACTCTGCAAGTTAGTTCAATAGAAGTGTTGAACATCGACTGTATAATTGCTATACCTTCTCTGCGAAGTTCTGTTAAGTAATGAAAGGAATACAATCCCTGAAGCCACACTCCATTGTCCCTATGGATGTAGAAACTTGGTTCTAGCATTCCCCTATATTGCCTCGGGTGATACTTCAGTCTCCGCAACAGATCGTTGCTGAAAGGGCCGGTAATAGTGGGTTTTGTTGATTCGCATAGCCAAATCTGAACCTGGGTATAGGCCCCATAAAGCCAAAAAATGGTTTCATTTCTGAGACTAGGATATAACTGAGGGATATGTGGATGTGGCATCCATCTAAGAAAGAGATTCAATACTGGGTAGATCTAAAAGAACACGAGTTTGTTGCGCAAGAAAACAGAAATCCGCGCATATCTATGGAAGAGTCTTTACAAAAGTATATATTTACAGATAAGTATGAGATATTTTTCTCTTCGTTTGCTAGCGAGTTGTACGAGTGGATATCAAGATTAGTTTATCAAACAACCTACTTCAACAATAAGCCTATTGCATGGACTCCGAAGTTGATCAAGAAATTGAAGGGGACTGATAATGAGATCTCGAGGGTTGTTGATTATTGGATTGATAGTATCCTTGGAAGGTTTATCATTGAGTTCACAATCTATACATCTGTATCCTATAAATAACTAGAGCACAAGTTTTTCAAATTCCCTCGAGGTAAGTATTTAAACTCACTGAAGTGTTGGATTAAAATGCTATTCTGTGAAAAGGGTGTACTACGAATGTAATTAGATTGATCTTCGGAGGAAGAGAAATCGGTACTATGTGAAGAGGTAAAAGGTTCAGGACAGATTGAGATACTTAGGTTGAATTTGAATATAGTCCATTGTTTGGGTCTGAAAAAAAATAAATAGAAATCAACCCCGCTACCCATAGAAGTGCGTCAATAAAGTCTAAAGATAAACTGAGCGTTGTTGGAATTATACAACCATCCACTCCCATCACAACCTGTTGCCATTTTGTTCCTCCACCTCCACCTCCCCCATTCACCATGGCCAAAGCACCAAAGATGCATGTTTTCAAGGGCTCGGATGCTCTCGAACAATTTTGGTTTGTTGCAGAAGCGATATAGTGATCACAGAATATTACTGATGAAAATATGAAGAAAGTGCAATTGATCATAGCGTTGCAGGACAGAGTGTTGTACCGGTACATGAAATTTACATCGATGAACCAAAATGCCACATTAGCTCAGAAAAATGTTGTGTCTAATGTTGAGTTCAAGTAAACTAAGTCGTAGTTATAGTGTATTACGGAGATCAAATAAATTAATAAATTGGTCACTGAAACTGTATGGGAAGTAGATCAGCTCTTTAAAATGCTTCTAAGTCAAATAAGCTTTGAGATCCATGATGAGCAACCTAAAGAATGGTTTATTGTTGCGTTATTTCCTCATCTAAGATTGCCATTGTCGTAGCAGAAGATCGCGACCCAAGCTGAAGCGCTAGAATTGCGATGAAGCTTGAAGCATCGCTAGTAGCTGATACCACCACAAGGGTTCAGAAGATCCAAACTCAGTTGGCAAGTTTACATATGGAGCTCAAGATTTAAAGAAAGGGAAGGAGGTGTGGTCTAATATGAGGTCGGAGTTTGGTGTATCAAGTGCAAAGTAGAGGGTCAATATAAAGATCAATAAGTTGTGTTTCGAGATTATTTGGGCACTAGGATGTTGAGTCCTCTGAAGCCTGGACCGAGTACTGGACCAAGTGTAGGGACAAATTTCTAGTGTAGCATGTGCGAAGTTGCAGGCCAACACTCTATCGATTACTGTCATCTGCTGCAAAATTATGTTAGATCGTTGAAGCAATTGTTTTGTAATTATTTCATTTCGGTGGGACATGATGAACAACATTGTCGAAGCTACGATCTAATGATGCAACATAGTCCTGGCACATATATGATGAAAGTAGAAGGTCATGAAGCTCTGGGTTCGCAACAGTGCGAGGAGGTTTCCAAGGCCAAGGGAATGGCCAAGGAGGAGGCGTTGGGCATGGACGAGGCCAAATCATATGTTACAACTACGGATAACCTGAGCATTTTTCCAGGGTTTGTTAGAATCTTGATGCAGCCTCCTATAAGTATTGTCGTGCATTTGATCATGAAATAGAATATTGTCCCACTTTATTGGCTAAAATGTAGGATAAGCACAATTAGCATCCAGCTCATAACATACAAATCATGAGGGTTGAACCACGCAAGGAAGATCCAAGTGTTAACATAGTAACATACAATGGTATAAATACCAAAGAATACCGCACAGAGGGAAAGAAACCTATGGAGGATACATGGGTCCGAAAATATAAAGACAAGACTGTTGGTTTCAATATACAACGCGTGAGAGAAACGGTAATGGAAGCAAATAAGAGATTTATGACTCCTGGAGCTTTGACATCAACTGTGCGGAGACAGCTAATTCCTTTGAAGAATAGGCCTGAGGAGATTAGTGAAGCAAAGGACGTTGTTCCCTCTATTCTGGAATCTTTCTTGCAAACATGTATGAAGTTACTAAGGGATCATAAGGTTGGGGAAGGATTGCAGGAGCTTATAGATAATTGCGCTAGCAAGGAAGAGCTAAGGTTGGAACAACACGTGGTAAACAAAGTCTACAAAAATAAGAAGCGAACCGGTAGAGACATGTGATTGATTGTGCAAATAGGATATTATGAGATGGATCAAGTCATCCTTGATCTTGGATCATATGGCAACGTTTTACCAAAATATACATGGGAACAGATGGGGAGACCTAAGCTACAATGGTATTTGATTCCGTTGAGGATGACAAATTAACAAAAGATCAACCCTATGGGTTGATTGCATGGCATCAGCATACATATTGATGGAGCAAGAGTTTTTTTCCAACTTTGAAGTTATTGAAATCATTGATGATAGCAATTTGTATCATGTGTTTGTTGGGTTTAATTGGGCTTATGACGTGGATGCTATAGTCAACCTGAAGAATAGACAAATGGTATTTGAAAAGAATGGTACTAGGGTTGTGGTGCTTTGGACCCTTTTGAAGGTACGCACGATATTGAACCCATTCAACATGAATATGGTGATGTTGATATTGATCAAATTTATCAGATCATTACGCAGGATGAAGACTGGATTAATCCCACCACTGATGGAAGAATATGTTGGGAGCGTAATAGTTCATGTGTTTCAAACTTTGATGAAGAATTGGAGCAATGGTAGAACCACTTGCATGAAGTATCCACTAAGTGATGTAACAAAGTTACCAAATCACTTCGTTGTGTCACATCGAAGGTGTGTGATTTCTCATTTTATGATGGAACTGGGAATTTTGTCTTATTTCTGGAAGAATTTGAGCAGAAGGTGCCTGAAGAACAATGATATGAAGCTTTGGACTTCGCCTTGAGGTTCACTCCAACCCGATGGTGGGGCGTGCACAAAGAAAGCTTCGGAGGATGGAAGGAGTTTTGAAAACTGATAAGACTCGGGCTTGGCCATGTAGACACTAAAATCGTGGAGAAGTACAATGGTAGATATTATCCTCGTGAGAATTTATCGCGTTGGACCATCGATTGGGGTGAAAAACCTAAACCAGAATGGGTGCACATATTCTTTCATTCCTTCGATATGATACCTCAGTATTGGTACCTTGAAACAGAGTTATGCCATGGCACTATAGATTGGTATGAGATGTTGAAAGGTTTCCTATTTACTTATAACTTTGCTGATGGTTTGGATTCTATTAATGATGCTTTGCAAGAAGTCAGAATGAGTATATTCAGAATTACCACTGAGCTCGGGACTCTTGAACAGCCAGATTGGGTTGTGCAATTGGAACAAGCCCAAGAATGTTGTAATCTGACTTCAAAAGAAGGTGAGGAGGATCAGCATAATGTTACTATTCCTGAGTTATAATGGCATCGCGAGATTTCAGGCCTGAAGTATAGATTTCAGATATAGCACAACCTGTCAAGACGTAGCAAGTCAACATAGGCTCATAAGCGGATCCTAAGTTCGTGAAGATTTGGGACTATTGGGATGATGAAACGGAAATCAAGGTTATTGAATTGTTGCATGAATACCAAGATCTGTTCCCCATGAATTTCTCGGAGTTGAAAGGAATTATAGGAGATCTAGGAGTTATGCACATCACGTTGAAGCCTGATGTGAAGCCGGTCAAACAACGCCCATAACAGTTGAACCCAAAATACAAATAAAAGGTGTGCAAAGAGTTAGACAAGATTTTTAGCGCTAGCATCATTGAACCAGTTGAGGAGTCAGAGTGGGTTAGCCCTATGGTGTTCCAAAAGAATAAAACTAAGGGAGAAATAAGGATTTGCATTGATCTCTAAAAGTTGAACTATGCATGGGGTCATGATCCTTTTCTGACACCATTCACAGATGAAGTATTGGAAAATGTTGGAGGGAAGGAAGCCTATTAATTTACTGATGGATTTTTAGGGTATAATCGGATCATAATAGTGTCAGAAGATAGGACCAAGACCACATTCACTACTGAATGGGGGTCATTTTAGTACACAGTCATGTCATTTGGATTAAAGAAAGCTCCAGCTATATTTTCTAGAGTCGTCGTCGCAACATTCAAAGAGTATATCCATAACTTTTTGGAGGTGTATTTTTATGACTGGATAGTCTTCAGATTTCTCAAGAAACATGTTTCTAGTCTGCGTCTAATGTTGGATACTTGCAGGAAGTACCAAATCTCCTTGAACCTGAAAAAGAGAATATTATGCGTACCCTATGCTATACTTTTGGAAGAAATTTTCTGCAAGCAGGGGTTGATGGTAGACCCTACAAAGATAGTTTTAATTATCAATTTGGAGCCTTCGAAAAATGTGAAGCAGCTACGCATGACACTTGGACATACATATTATTATAGGAAATTCATTAAGGTTTATGCACATATCACTACGATGATGGAGAAACTTTTGAAGAAAGATGCCAAGTTTTGTTGGGATGATGATAGTTAGAAGAGCCTTGACGTACTGAAAGAGAAGATGGTAACTACGCTCATTCTAGTCTTTCCAGATTGGAAGAAGGAATTTTGTGTACATGTCGATGTGTGCTGCATAGATTTGGGAGTTGTCTTAGCGCAGCCAGGGGAAGGCGATATATATCATATTCTTGGTTTTGCAAGTAGGAAGTTGTCTAAGGTAGAGCAGAAATACTCCACTACAGAGCGTGAAGGATTGGCCAGGGTATATCCGCAAAAAAAAATTAGACACTATCTATTACGTAACTTTTCATTGAAATACTTGGTCAACAAGCTCATGTTGGGGGGGAAATATTTGCCTGGCTACCGCTATTCCAAGAGTATGACTTCGAAGTGATCGTCAATCCGGGTCGGTTGAATGCGGGACTAGATCATTTTTTTAGGATCTAGATAGGCAAAGAGCCAACGAATATTGAGGAAGGATTACCTCATGGACGTTGTTTTCTATTAGAGTGGCAGATGAGCATTTCTTGGATATAATTCAGTTTCTGAGTACAATCATTGCACCTACGGAGTACACTATGCAGCAGAAGAAAGAGTTGGTAGTAAAGGTAGCAGACTTTACTTTGATTGTAGGACATCTATATAAGATGGGGTATGACGAAATCTTGTGAAGATATGTTCCTAAGCATGAAGGACATAGCATTTTGGTTGAAGCACATGGTGCAGTTGTTGGAGGTCACTACGCAGGAAAGGCCACTACACAAAAGATTCTGCGAACTGGACTTTGGTGGCCCATGGTGCAGAAAGATTTAAAGGAGTATTGTAGTGCTTGCGATGTTTGTCGAATGACTGGTAAACCTTCGCGAATGGGTGAAATGGAACTACACCCTCAAGTTACTTTCCAAGCATTCGATAAATGGGTGATTGACTTTGTGCGACCAATTGATCCTCCTGGGAAGAAAATAGGTGTGTGGTATAATATTACTATGATGTATTACCTCAATAGATGGACTGAGGCACAATCAGTGAAAAATTGTAGCGCAGACATAGTAGCGAAGTTTATTTTTGAACATAATTTATCAAGGTTTGGTTTTCTGAAGATCCCGATGAGAAATAGGTGTACACACTTCTTGAATAACACTATTGAAGCATAGACTACGGATTTCCGAATGCATCACCAAAAGAGTACCTCGTATCACTCGTAGGTGAATGGGATGATGGATTTCTTTAACAAAATTCTATAGAATGCTCTGAAGAAAGTGTGCAACGTCAACAAGGATTACTAGGATATGCACATTCCTGCAGTAAGGGCCTACATGACCACTTGTAAGAAGTTGGTGGATGAGACTTCATTCAGATTAGTATATGGACAGGAAGCTGTGAATCAAATGGAATAAATTTTGCCTAGTCTTCGCATCAACGCAGTTACGAATATGGCGGACAATGACATTATGGAGCAGAGATTAGAGCAAATGCTCGCGCTGGAGGAGGATAGGTTCATTGTTGGGTTTCACCAAAAAGTGTAGAAGGAGAGGGAAAATGCCTAGCATGACCAGAATATTAAGCAGAAGACATTCAAGTACGAGGAACTAATTATTTTGTATGACAACGAGTTCGCAAAGTTCCCGAGAAAGCTACAAATGCACTGTTTAGGACCTTACATTGTCAAAAAATTCTTGGAGGAGGGCGAATTTCAGCTCGTGAAGCTAAATAGAGAGTTGTTCCCTGGACGTATTAATGGCAGCCGGTTGAAGCTATACAGGGATAGCTCTGTCCCTGCGGGTTCGCAATTACTATATGGTCAGTGATGAGTCTTAATGCTCCACGCAATTGAAAGAGAGCATGGGACTATAAACGATTATGCTAAAGGAGGGCTTCATCGTAGTAGAAGTACTGTGCGATATGTAGGATGATGGTGAAGATGGAGGGAACTACGTTGAGGGAATTAGGACTACGATGAAGGGAGGAGCCTAGAAAATTTCGTCCAAAAAGTGACCGTTGGAATGGGAACAGTTTATTTTACAAGGACTTGGCCATTAAAAGGAGTAGGAGGGATGTATTTAATGAGCATATATGGGTGGATTTACTGCCAAATCATAAATTATGAGACGTATCTGAAGGAGATCATGGCGTTTGAATATGAATCCCTATAAATAAAGCATCCCTCTCCACATTCAAACACTTTGCACCCAAAGATTTAGAAGTTCGTTTTGATGTCTGCAAGAGCGTCAATCAAGCTGTTGCATGTCGGATTACAGTTCTAAGTCGTTTAAAGAAGTATTGATCAAAGAAGGCATCAAACACACAATACAACCAGATCTAGAATGCCCAATGATGGCTACTCCACCAGCAACTGTCACAGGGCCGAGGTCGCCCAGGAAGCAGACTACTTCGGGTGCATCTCCGTCCAAAAAGCTGAAGAAGCCGGTGTTGAGATCATCGCCCCGGAAGAATATCCCAAGGAGCAGAGAATTAAGGGGGGCCAAGACTAGCAGAAACATGTTGTTGAAGTAGAAGATTCGGATGAAGAGGAGATTGCACCAGAATAAATTGATGCAGAGGAGGTAGAACCTATCTCTAGGTTACCCCCATATATTCAGCCATGGAAACCGGAAGTTGCGAAGCCTACAAAGGATCCAGATGCAATCACATATAATATATTTACACCATTATTGTCGAATTAAGTGTTGATTGTTGGGATTTTTTGGTCAAAGTTCCTAAGCTACGTATTGAGGACTAGGACTTTAACTATTGCAGCAAATACCCACAGTTAGATCCAAGTCATAATATGCGCTCCCAAACCTATGACGATATTGGAGTAACCATATTAGAGCCAATGAACTAGGTGGTTGGTACCTCAGATGCATGGATATTGAACATGTTTTATGTTCCTCACTTCAGGCGAAGTGTTATCAAGATAATTTGTGTGCACCAATTATTGCCCTTGGTGTACGATGACTGCTTATGGTTGGGGAAGCAGATTCCTATTGTTGCGATGTTGATAAGGAATATCACGACACTTCCTTGTCTTGGATTGGACACCAGAAGCATTTTTAGGCAAGGATCGGGACAAGTAGCTCGCAAACCATATGAAGAAAGACTACAATTTGATGAAGGGAACCAGGGGTTACTCGATTAACTCCATCATGAATCGATCGGTGCGCTTCTCCACACACATCTTGGTAGATAAAATCATGTGGAAGAGCCACGCAGAGGAGGTTTCCACCTCCGTGGTTTCTTTGGTTGCAGAATGCAGCAAATGGGTTGTATATAATTGGGTTGGATACCTGCGAAGCTCAAGAGGAGGGCAAGCAGCTCCACCATGCATGGCTCTTGATCTTAATTACATTGATGGCTTGAAGGGAGAGTCGCAGTTATCTTTTGCCGACCCTGATCTCTGCAAGGCTGCGCTGTATGCCTCACTGTGGCATTCAAAAGAGCCAACTAGGGTAATGGCAAACAAATTCTTTTGGGTTGGATTTGAGATGAGTCTACACACAGTGATCAAAAACTTTGCAGACACTTTCTATAAGAGTAAATAGACACACAAAAAGATAGAGGAAATTACTTGTAATCCAAGCGCTTCCTATTCTCCTTTTGTCGCTCTTGTTGTAGCTTCCAATCCAACTTAGATCGCCAAACTAGTTCCTACAAGTATAAACAATAAACAGTAAAGAGATTGCAATACACAGATGGCTATTTATCTTAATCAGTTAAATCGATGAAATATGAAACATATATATCAGCTAAGAATCCATGATATGAAAAGTAGAAACATAAACAGATACATATGTGGGAAAATGAGTAGCAATCTTTATTAATGGATAGAAGAGAGAAGTTACAACCAATGATCAATTTGATTTCATCGGCTCCAGCATTCATCCTAGCCTCATCACAATAAACATCTCACCAGCAGCATATCACTCTTATCGCACACTCAATCGAGAATCCAACAACATTTCTTTACCAAATTTATTCCTTTCCTAGCACTAGGATCTATGCTCAAATTATAGGGAAACTGAAGTTAGTTTCTCAATCAATAACTTTATAATAATAGGCAAGACATGTTCCCAAGCTCAGAGGTGTTAGATGGACACATGGATTTGAAGTTTGACACATATGGACTCTTCTAGAAGGCACTGGCCATGTGGAGATTCAAAAACAATGAGAATTTCACTCCCATTTGACCAACACACTCTTGAATGTCGGGAAGTGCTTTGCAAAGAACCATTGAATGGAGGTAGCTACATAGGCAAAGCAGTTAGTCCCTTGAGAGGTTGCGTTGGTGAGCTCATAAGTGATATAACATATACTTAAAATCTTGGAAACCTTGCAATGGAAGTCATGGATGATTTGTTCTTGTTCTTGTCTTACGGAATGTAGAAACTGAAATGATAGGGGATCATAGACCCTATTTCATTGGTTCTGGGGATGATGTCTAGTTTGAACAGGTCATTGGGAATGATGCCCAAATTGACCTATAATAGACCCGGCTATCACCAAGTCTTTTGGGCCAATATCAATAGGTCACAAAATTCAAAGCAGATTTCCAACATGTTCATATCTAGGTGAAGAAGGACCTTGCTAGGGTCTAGTACGAGATTTCGTACCTAGTGGAGGAGGAAGATGTTGCCTCCATAGCTAGTGAATGGTTGAGTGACTAGCTGACTCCACCCACTGCAGGTGCGGAGACAAAGTAGGCAAGAATGAGTGGTGCTAAGCCCACTATGGAGACGGGGAAGAAGGAAAAGAAAGTCACATTCGTGACCGGAAAAGAGATCGAAGCGGAGCTTGAAACAGAGATGGAGGTTTTGGAAATAAGAGGGATGATTCTCATGGCGATGATACAATCATGGATTCCACCGACCCCCACCCCCTCCCCCTCCCCTTTTACTACAAAGACAATAGCCATGGAGCAACAGGTGCGTTAAAGAAAGTAAAGTTCAAAGAATTCCAACGGCCTAGAAGAAATGGTCCTCACCGAGGGGGACCTCAATGAGTGAGGGGGACCTTAATGAGATAGTAGATACTATGTAGAAGAACTGTGAAGAACGTCACCGAGCACCTATGGGGAAAATCGGGACTTAAGACAAGAAGGTAGTATAGGAGGTCCATAAGGGCCCAAAATATTTGTAGGTTCGAAAGAGCGTCATGCAAGTGAGCAAGTGTTTCAAGTGAGCATGGCACAAGCAAGTGCAAGAACAATGAGCTCAAGCCGGCCATGAAATATCATGCCCGCACAATGCCAATACCTATAGCACATTATTTTTTGACATTTTATAGCCGAAGTAGGTGGTGTAACGTTAACAATCTTAATTAACCTTGTTGTAATACCACCATGTGAATTGTACGAGTTTCACCAAGGCATCGTTGAATACCGCATCGTATAGTGCACCCTATTATTTATACAAGATGTTAATATCGAATAACAAATCATGGCCGAGGAAAAAAACTAGCAAGACAGAGCGTGATGCGAGACTACACACAAATGTGTGTTGGAGGAAGCCATGTCCAAGGCTTGCAGCGAGCTCCGTGAGCTCTAGATTCATACTACAGCAGCACGGGAGGAAAAATTTGTCAATATTGCGACAACAGTAAAGGACTCAAAATTTTAGGTCGACTAATTACGCCTTGAGATGAAGATGAATATCCTTGAGCTGTAGCTGCAACTGAAGACCGCCACTCCACCAGAGGTCCAGGAGCAGCACACATCATAGCTCAAGGCTACTACTAATCATATTGAATCCACTCTCTAGCAATGCACAAATTTTTTTAAAGAGGTCATGGATGTTTGGGCATCACTGTAGGAGGACCCTCGAGTGCAGCGGATTGAAGCAGAAGTTCACAGGAAGTTGGAATTGATGGACCAGATTAAGGTCACAGCGAATACCTTAGCACCGATTCAGCGGTATACCCATCTTCAAGATGCTAAATTGTTGTAGGAAAAGTTCGATGAGTTGTGCTGAAAAGAGCAGCTTATCACAGAAAGGACAAAGCCTTGGGAAGCTGAGGACATTTAGCTCTCATAGAATGTAGAAAAGAAGTTGAAAGCACTACACCAGGCTCCAAAAGAAATTTCTCAAAAGAAAGTTGGGATAGTTACTGAGACGTTGTTAAGAAAATTTCGAGCATTTGAAAAGAAATGCGCCAAAGCAGTTCCACCTCTGAAAAATGCCTTGAGAAGCATCAAAGAAAATATCGGGGACACACCGGCAGTGTGACTCGGGATGAGTCACATTTTTGTTTTGGGGGCGTGTTGGATAGGGTACCCCTTAAGGAATATTTTGAGAAAGACTCTGCAGATCAAGGATCGGAGCGTGCAACGCGAAGCTATGATTTTAGCCTTAGGGATTTGGGCGGGTAAAAACCCCCTATTTTGTAAAAGAATGAGAATATTTTCTGAATGTTGAGCTCCACCCATGGTTTTCCAACCATGTTATTGTAAATGTAAGAGACTATATAAGGATTATAGGATAGAACTAAAGATCATATCTGATACTTGATCATAGAATGCACTTGGATGTAACATTGTTTTGAGTGATTATTTTGTGGGTTGGGTTAGAGAAAAGGCTCTTGCAGCTCAGTGTGTAGAGACCTTAGGAAGTTTGTAGCTAAGTGCGCAGACCCCTGCAGCTAAGTGCGTAGGGTATAACTGGTTGTATTAGGCAGATCTGAACATTAATGAAAGACTTTTGAAGACAGATATATGTTATTATTTCATGTGTTTTCTTTTCTTGTATTTTATTTTATTTATGATAAGTAAGGTTTTTGCTTATAATTTGCATCGCAAAGTCTTTTTCATGATCAATTATGTTGTTTTATGAATGTTAAAGTATAATCGTGCACTATGCAAGTTAGTTTAACAAAACTTATGCTCTACAAAGTTTTGTTAAGTACTGAAAGGAAGAAAATCCTTAAAGCCACACTCCATTGTCCCTCTAGATGCAGAAACCTAGTTCTAGCATCCCCCTATATTGCCTCAGGTGAGACTTCGGTCTGCGCAACAAATCATTGCAAAAGTGCCGATAATAGTGGGTTTTTTTTTTCGCGCAGCTCTAAACCTAGGTCTAGGCCCCATCAAGCCAACATTCAGTGCATCTCAGTTCTCATAATCAAGTTCCTTCAGTAGAGATATGTGTAAGGTCACATTATGTATGTGTTTGTTGTTTTCCTGCATCATGAAGATTTAGATCTATGGAACATTGTAGTATTGTTACTGAATAAGTTGATGATGATCTAGAAGAAGAATTTGCAATGGTTTTCCCCGTAGTGGGTTTTTCCCTAGTCTCGGACCAACCCTGATGTCTCTATGTGTTCATGCTTCTCTTCCTTTGATCTTTTATATTTCGTTGCTTAGATGATGATGGTGCTGTTCTTTCAGCATAGTTTCATATTCTGATGGTTAATAATGTAGATTAGTATAATGATAGATTTATTTGGGATGAACTTAACATGTTATTTAATGAATGTAACTATCAAAGTAAAGAACAATGTTTCTCTATGAAAAATTAACATAGTATCATAGTTGGGCTGAATGAAAGCCATGAAGATCACCCCCATGGAGACACTTTTATGGAAGCAAGCAGAGGATGGTAGAGACCTACAAGAATTCTAGGATATGAATAATAACATAGGTAGTTAGTGGATAAGGATGTGACCGTGAGGATTTGAGAGAAACCCCGGTTTATGGTAAAGTCTTGAGATTTGGTTTATGAAACCCTCAGATGGCCTATGTGGAGATGCTCAAGTACTTGGGATCGATTTGAAAGATGACCTGGTTATTGATAAAGTTGTTGATTGAAGTCAACATTGTTTTATGATCTATGGAGGGCTCTTGAAGGTTGGTTCAAGATGGAGAGGACTATCTCTCATTAAAGATAAGTACTCCTTAACTTATGACCTTACTCTTGTTTATTCTCATGGATCTGTTTATTATCTCTAGCTATTACTTCCTGCATGTATATTTGAGCACCCAAAAATTTCTAATCTCCATGATGAGATGTGATGAGTGGATCCCTCTTGAGGATTTTTTGAAGTACAGGAAAGATGGCTAGATCTGGAAAAGGTAAAGAGGCACTTAAAGCTTCCTATATGAAGTTGCATTGGTAATACCTCAAGTCATGCATGGTATATTGTTGTAATTTTATGTTTCAGCTATAGCATTGGATGGCTAGGTAAGCCCTATGATATGTTTAGAATGTATCCTTCTCAAATGGCTCATGCATGCATATGAGTGATTGGGATTCATGTTTACTATGATGAAATGGTGCACCTGGTACTGAATGTTTTGATCTTGTTGATCTTCTTGATTCTGTAAGGCTACTTATTGTTGATCTTGGATATAGTGGCGTGCTTGATGTTTGGCTAACATCTATTGTTTTGAGATTTTGATCCTGACTCTAGTAAATGGTACTCTTGACTCTTGATATGCATAAGACTTGTTGGATCTCTTATAGAAGATACCTCACTAATATGGTATGTATAATGCTTGTGATAAGCATGATGAAAGCTCATGGAAAGTGAGATTGCACTTTGTTTATCGATTAACCTAACTTTATCCTATTGGTCATGATACACATGGTATTGGAAACCATCATGATAGAAGCATATTTGTGAGATTGATTTTTTAGATATCTGACTTCCTATGATTATGGAATATGGTGAAATTAAATGCTCTCACTTTATGTATTATTCATAAGGTTGTATTATCACACTAGCTTGCTCCCATGATCTTTTCAAGACCATTCCTTGGTGAAATATTGATGACATGATGTTGATGATAATGATAGATATGTGTTTATGATCTAACAGATCTGTTATTGCATGACTCCAGTACAGACAGGTTGATGACATGTATGAAAATGAAATTATATGCCCTTCTATGATATATGTGTATCTGACATTGTTGATCTACAGTAGAGGTCTGAGCCTCTCTCGTGTAAAGGAAGGCTCATAGATGTGACTATGCCTGATAGACACATAATTGAAGTTATGTACAATGAATTCAGTATATACTCTAAATCCAGGGATCTCTGATATGTCTTTCCATTGTAAACTGATTTCTAGAATTGTTGGATTTGAGCATGAAATCAGATGGTCACCTGGAAGATGTCAGTTATGCAGATGTGTTGCATATACCAGTAAGATCCGTCAACGAAGAAAGTTCGTATGTTTGAACCAAAATTGTGTTTGCAGGTGACCAAGGCATTCATTTGGATATGTCATTATGTTTGAGGATTGTGCTACATGCCTAATTGATATTGATAAAATGTGTTTGGAACTTTTGACATGATTCTTAATGATTGAGATATGTCTAGAATTATGGATCTTACCATGATTGCACATTTGGATTTGACATGAATTGATTTGGCGATAGTTTATTTTCCCAGATGAAAATTCTATGTGGTCGTAATGACCTTTAGTGTCGTATTTGAGTATTCAGAAATATGATTATGTATTGGCATCCTTGTTCCTAGAACAATGGTTGTTGTGACTTAATATGAACATGAATGACTTAACCTTGATGTGTATGCACTTGCATCTAGGGACAGAAATGGCTTGTAATGGCATGTTAAATGACAGACCTGTTGACTTGACAGTAATGAAGTCAAGCCTTGATATGATCTCTACATGACACTGGTTGAAAGAATCGATAGCATGAAATCAATGTCTTTGATGATATTTTTGGTTTTGATTCTAAACATTGATGAACTGACTTCATTGACACAACATTGATTTATGTAAGGTTGATTATGTTGGTGTGGTAAGGCATTATCCTTGTAGATATTTTTGTGTGATGCAAGCTCCTCAATTTAGATTTGTCTATATTTGACAATTATTTGGTGAAGTGAGGATAATGAGTTCCAATGTATGGACTTGATTTTGAGTATGGCTTTGATTATACATACTTATAGTATATCCTTGACAGGTGGTGAGCCTTTAAAAATCTAATTAAGAGGGAGATGGCTTATGAATCTCGTAATGATGTATCATGGCATGGTGAATCAATTTCTAGAATTTGGGAAAGAAATCCCATGTTGCAAGACTATTGAAATGTCTTTGTGTAACGTAAATCCTTGGAAACTCTAATTTAAAGTTCAAATGTTGATTGAATGTGACATGGAATATGTTAGTTTATTGAAGCATTGATGTTCCGTTTAGAACATCCATCTATATATGCTAAGTATAGAATATGATTAAATTCATGATTGAGTTGCCTCATTATGATTTTCCACCAAACATCTTTTATTTGTTCTAATCTTAAAGGTTGAGATATTTCTCCCATGATATGTAGCTATATGGATGAATTGATGATGTTTGGGATTAGTATTGATGAGCACATTTGTGTGTTGCCTTAGTATGAGATTTTCCATGATATCTTGGACGAGAATTCCATAACACAACCAAGATCAAATACAATGTTGCTAGCAAGTCTAGATGTGAGGCATGATGTAGAAGCTCCTTAGAGAGTTGTCTGAGAATGATCTGGATAAGACATTGATACACTGTGATGATAGATAATCCCATATACACATACAATTGGGATTGTTATTTCTCCATATGTTGAGACAATGTTGTTGTTCGAGACAAGCTTAGGCTTGTGATTGACACCTCTGTGAGAGGGAGGATGATTATGGTATCCATGTGTGATTGACACCTCCGTGAGAGGGAGGATGATTATGGTATCTTGTTATGATTGGTATCTTGTTGTGATTTACATGATTGTGTATGTTCTAACATAAAACTTTAGTTGACATCCTATATGCACAAGAATCAACAGATGCCAGATGAGAGCAGCGCTAATCAAGGACATTGAGCCAGCTCTTCCTCCCTGTCTGAGTTCCCAGGACGAGGAATTGAGATAGAGGGCTCCTAGGGTTGAGGGAACTCTATAAAATATGGTGTATTCCCTATCTGTTGCTCATAGGGTTGAGATGTTGCTCCCTTATCTTCATAGGGTCAAAGAATGTTGCTCCCCTGATTGGTCTTTATAGAGTATACCCCAGTTGGAATGTTACCCACAAGCATGGATTGTCGGGATTATCGTTCCTCATTTTTGCAACAAGTTGAGAGTGTACTTGGGTTGTACAACCCAAGGTGATTATGATGCATGTGTTCTACCACATGACTATTTAGGGACATCGATGGGAAGATCAGTAGGAAATAGGATGGGTCGAGATAACCCTATGCGGTTCTGGGTTGAGAGTGAGCTCCTCGATGTAATCCCAGGGTCAATATGGGCTCCCCTCCATGGATGGATATCATATTTATAGATATGGGGTCATAGAGGTATATATCCCCCATGATATTCTAGGTAGAGATGTGCTCCCCGATGTGGTTACAGGTCAAGATGTACTCCCTGATGATATGCTCTACGATGATGATTGACGAAGATATTCCAGGTAGTAGCCCGATGTAAGAGAATAGAGGATGATAGCCTGATGGATGAAGGGTGGTAGCCCAAGCTCCCCTCCGATAAAAAATTCTTCTTCTGGATCCGAGAATGTTCAACATACAAGCAAGAACAATTAAGGGATAAGCATAAATATGCATGAAGAGTACATTGATGATTTATGATGAGTGTTAGAAATTTTTTAGTCCTGACAATCACCAATGATCAAATATGCTCTTACAAGGTTTTTCATAGGGTCCTACTTCAATTTTTTATGGTTTCAATAGGTTTTCAAATAAAAATTTGGTCACTGGTTAGTGTGTCTAAGTTTGTTATTACTACTTTTAGTTAATGTTTTGGTCATTTCCATCACTTATTGTGATGAGTCATCATTGAAATGTCTTCATTACCATCTCAGTCACATCACCATGGTCATCATTTAGCTCATTGCATGTAATGTCATTATTAGGTCCTAGGTTCAAAATCATAAAATCAGTCATTTCACCATTAAATTCAGCATTGAAGGAGTCGTAATAGTTAAAATTGTTCAATAAAGGTTTCAAAAGTGTAATTTCATTTCCATTATGATGTAATATGTTTCCAAAGGTTCTAAAAGCTGCAGTTTCAAATCAAAATATAAAAAGGACATGGTAGGGCCACTGCACCACTATGAAGAAAAATCGATTTCCAAGCTATAAAAGACCAAAATAGCATCTCATTTTCTCATTCCGTCTTTGAATGGAATCACTCCACCAATAAAGGTAACTTTTACCCTCATAACAACAATTTATTGCCACCAAACAGCCACATTCCTTATTGCGTTTCGCTTTTCACTGACAGTGTTGCACTTTTGCCAGGATTGCTGCATTTTATCCAAGGGAAAAAAAAACTTCATTCCAGTGGTTTCTACATTAAAAAGTAGGTTAAATTGTATCAGATACAAGTAATTGGGTCCTTAAACTACCTCCTTTAACTTTGTTTCATGATTGGAAAGATCAATTCCCTCTTCTAGGGTTTTGGTTGCATTTTCTTGGTTTCATAATCTCATTGACAAATTGATGAGTAAAACCCTAATTTTAAAGCTCTAATACCTTCCCCCACCTTCCATATACTACCCTTGAACTTTCCCTACACCCCTATCCCTCATTTGAAACCCTATCCTAGACTACACTTTCCTAGGCTAGGATTATTTTTCCCCTTTTGACACCCTTCCCCTCACTCATTCCCTGAAATTCCACTTCTCCCTACTCCCTAACCCCCTAAATTTTCCCAATAATTTAGGAGACCCCTAACCCCTTCATCTCCCTTCATTCCTACAAACTTCCCAAATCCCTTGTTTTTCCCTACACTAATGATCTGAAAATGGAAGTATTTATAAATGCTATAAATGTTGTGCAAAGTATCCATTTCGATTTAATTAAATGTGTGCAAAATTA